>JBBYHK010000020.1:3113479-3139929 GCA_038382065.1 Adansonia grandidieri | reverse complement strand
GAAATTTACTCCAATTCTATATGCAAGTTACTATAAGAAAAGGATTGAAAAATATAAGTAAATAAAGAATACCCAAAGAAGGTAGAAGTAGCAAGAATCGCAGTAGCTCGACTGTTCTTAATTAACCAATCAATGAATTTAAGATTAAAAACAAAAAGATTATATATTTACATTAACTGTTGAAAGAATATGTTCTTTTTCTCTAATAGCTTCTTCCTTAAATCCGAATTTAAACTCCAACCCAGAATTTAATCTTATTGGTTTACAACTTTTTTTTTTTTTGGACATTCAATGTACTTGATTTTTAAATGTGAAATTTTCCGATTTTTTTTTTCCTTTTATTTTCGAAAGCGATTGTCTTTACTTAAGAAACCCAGACCAGAACCTAAAGATTTCAATCTTTCCCTGTTTCTGATTCTGACTTATTAGGCTCTCAAAATCCCACAAAAAAAGAAAGGGAAAATTTGGAAGGTTTATGTGCTATGTAATCTCATTAGCTGGAGTGGAGGTTGGAACCTGGGAACCACTATCTTTCTTCAACCGTCAATAATCTTGCGCCTGTGTATTTTTTCTTATTTGTAATGTCTTAATTCTTCTTTTCTCTCTCCGTTGGCTTCATTTTTTTTTTCTTTTTACTTGTTTTTTCTTTCCCTGGAAAACCTCCTCAAAAAAAAAAAAAATCCTTCCTTCAATCTCCTATGATATTGTTTCTTTGATTGGTTTTGATCTTAGGGAGGAAGAAAAAAGAAACCCATTAAGAAGGCTTTGAATTTATCTGAAATTTTGATGTTCTAAGCCTGTTTGATTGGAATTTTGACTCTATTTTTCCTTCTTTTTGATCTCCCCTTCCCTCCAACCAAGGAAAAGTCTGCATCTTTGGTCTTGTTTCAGTAATTCGAGTCAAAATTTTGGATCTTTTTCCGTAATTGACTCTTGGGTATATTGCTCTCCCCTAAAAAAGGTCCTTTTTAATGTTCTATGTTTCCAATTTTATAGAACGGATCTCTTTCTTTTCAAACCTCCATGCTTGCAAGCAAGAAAAGCCCCAAGAGACAACATTTACAGAAAAACGGTAGAAATTTACTAGGGTGATTGAAACGTTGTCGTTTTTTTTCTTATGTCTGGGGCAGCAGGGCAGGGCGTGGAGCATGTAGGCTTGCCTAAAATGGAGGCAAAATCCAAAGCCGGATGTTGCAACCCGGTCAAAAAATCGGGACCCGTCTCAATGGATCATGTTCTCTTAGCATTACGCGAGACCAAGGAAGAAAGGGATTTAAGGATTCGGAGTTTGTTCAATTTCTTCGATGCAGCCAATGTTGGGTTCTTGGATTATGCTCAGATCGAAGAGGGTCTCTCGGCTTTGCAGATTCCGGCGGAGTATAAGTACGCCAACGATCTGTTGAAAGTTTGTGATGCAAACAGAGATGGTCGGGTGGATTATCAAGAGTTTAAGAGGTATATGGATGATAAGGAGCTTGAACTTTATAGGATTTTTCAAGCTATTGATGTTGAACATAATGGCTGCATTTTGCCTGAGGAGCTTTGGGATGCGCTTGTTAAGGCTGGTATACTATATGCTCTTTATTATTATTTTATAATAATTGGATTTCTTTGCAGTTTTGTTTCTGTTAATTTTATATGTTTGATCGGTTTGGTGAGGTGGTTGCATTGATTGGGTTGATGGTAAAATCTATTAAAAGTTTGAACAGCTTGTGGTTATTTGTTTATAAATTGAGAAGGTGTATGTTGCTTTCGATCTTTTTAATGTCCCTCTCATTAGAAGCACTTGCGAATTTCAATCATTGGTAGATTGGAGAGCTTGCTTTTGCAATGCTTTGTAATTCGAGCTGCTGCTAGGTACATGTAAGGAAAGTAGATAGCATTAATAGAAATGGATCCACAAGCTTGAATGATACAGCCTTCGGTCCAAAGAAATGCTGGTTATCTGAGGTCAAACTTATAAAGTGATTGATGCTAAATCGATTGGTTCATGTGACAATTCCTTTAATACTTTTACGTCATCAGCTCGCAAAACTTATCAATTATGGAAGTTTAATCAGATGTCTTACGCTTGCTTTCAGATGTCAATTTGTGTTGACAGCTTTGCTGTTTAGCCATTGTTGCCGCAACTGGCAATAATGATAGATAAATCTCGACCTTGGAGATCATTGTAGAGCTTAACAGTATCTATATTTTAGTTGGTAATATAGAGTGGGGGTATGTAATGTGTTGTTCACTTTTCTAATGGAATTTGGAATAGGTTATACTTGGGTGTTAGGAAGCTGATCCCACCAGCTTGTTATGCAAAGCCTTTGTTTGAAATCAACTAAATGGAAGATTATGAGAAGGTCTAAAGCTTCACTTGCCGGATGAGTTTCCCGTTGTATGGATAGATTAAACTTTTCTATTTCTGTTCGTAAATCAACAGAGAAAGAAAGGATTTTGGATTTATTTTTGACTCTTACATTCTTTTGTAGTCGTTCAAAGATTTGTTCTGTTAGTTACAAACTTTTCTGAAACCAAAGCTTTGGTGAGCAGAAATCTGAACTATAAATCCATTCTATTTGAGAGAAGCTGCTAATGAGTGTTGTCTTTTCTCTAAAATCTATTTTAAATGTGAATCTGTGATTTTTATATTTTGTTTACCAATGCATCTGCATTTGTTTGGGTGCCTCAAATTGATCCAACAGTTTGGCAAGAAAGGTTATATGTAAGCCTTTTAGGTAGGTTTGCCACCATTGAAGGAAAACGTTGTCTTTGCTTGCTTGATATTTGAGACAGAGTCTTGTTGGTGTGCTCATATTTCAGTTTTTTTGGCTTAATAGTTGATATAGTTTCTTGTCAATATAAAAATTATGTGTCATTTTGTTTTGCTGGATGCTTGAGACAGTGTCTTCTTGGCAACTATTTAGGAATCAATTGGCGGTTCTTATGTAACAAGTAACATGTTACAGACTTGAACTTTTGCATGTTATTGATGAATTTGCTCCCATTTTACCCTCCATGATTTTTACCTCTAAACTTTCTCGAATCATAGTTTGGGATTACAGAGATTGGGAAGCTGGGGATCTATGTTGCTCCGACTCTTCATTTTTCTTTAAGTACCCGTGTCTTACATCTGTGTCCGGCACATATTCGGACATGGTTATGAGGATATGATCCTCCAAATACATCGAAAACTAATAAATTAAAAAAACCCATGTTGGATACATATATCTGACTCACACCCGGGTCCGAGTAACATAGCTGTGGATTGCTTCTATGATACCTCGACCTATGGTCTTACGTATGGGCTTTCTGGAACTGCTTCCATGTTGGATTTACACTGTATCCAATGAAATAGCATGATAGTTCATGCGCATCATAATTTCTCAGATTTAGTTCTTATAAATGCTTTATGTGGTAGGGCTGGTAGTTCCCATGGTTGCAGTTAAACAGCTGTTTACATGTTATAAGCCCTGGCAGTTTGTTTTTTTCAGGGATTCAAATTGATGACGAGGAGCTTGCTCGATTTGTAGAGCATGTTGATAAGGACAATAATGGAATTATAACATTTGAAGAATGGAGAGACTTTCTTCTACTCTATCCTCACGAAGCTACCATCGAGAATATCTATCATCATTGGGAAAGGGTTTGCCTTGTAGATATTGGAGAACATGCTGTTATTCCTCAAGGCATCAGTAAACATGTTAAGAGAAGCAAATATTTTATTGCGGGAGGAATAGCCGGTGCGACTTCTCGTACGGCAACTGCCCCACTCGATCGCCTGAAGGTGGTTTTGCAAGTGCAGACTGCACGTGCGAGTATTCTGCCAGCTGTGAAGAAGATATGGAAGGAAGAAGGTTTTTTGGGGTTTTTCCGAGGTAATGGGTTAAATGTTGTGAAGGTAGCACCTGAAAGTGCTATCAAGTTCTATGCATATGAAATGTTAAAGAATGTATTAGCAGACAGTATGGGGGATAAGAACGGTGACATAGGTGCCAGTGGGAGACTTATTGCTGGTGGAGTTGCGGGTGCTGTGGCACAATCCGCTGTCTACCCAATTGATCTCGTAAAAACTCGGTTACAGACTTGTGCTTCTGAAGGTGGAAGGGCTCCGAATCTGGGGAAGTTAACCAAGGATATATGGGTTCAGGAAGGACCTCGAGCATTTTATAAAGGTCTCGTGCCATCTCTTATTGGGATTATCCCATATGCTGGCATCGACCTTGCTGTCTATGAGACCTTGAAAGATTTTTCAAGGACATATATTCTTAAAGATAGTGGTACTTTTCTGTCCACTTCATGTTTTTCGGTCTTACTTCTTGTTTTTCTCTTTTTCTGTGTTTTCTTTTTCGGTTTCCTATTTTTCATTAACTTGGGAGTTTCTTCTGGATCTCTTGTTTTTGTAGAACCTGGTCCTCTTGTGCAACTAGGTTGCGGAACAATTTCTGGGGCTTTAGGAGCAACCTGCGTTTACCCTTTGCAGGTTGTACGAACAAGGTATGATTATAACGCCTACAAGTCCCCATTTCTGATAATTTTGTTCACCCGCGTCATCATAGATTGGTTTCGATATTTGCATCCTCATTTTAGTGTTATTTGCTTATTCCCGATTTTTTCCCCCCCAGAATGCAAGCTCAACGGACTACCTCCGATGTTGTGTATAACGGAATGTCGGACGTATTTCGGAGAACCTTTCAAAATGAAGGCTATAGAGGTTTCTACAAAGGACTCTTCCCTAATCTTCTCAAGGTTGTCCCTGCTGCAAGCATTACATATTTGGTTTATGAGGCTATGAAAAAAAGTCTAGAACTTTGACTGAAGAAAGTTCTGCAGGGAGACCTAGTTGTCTTTTATTTATTGCATTAAGTCAAAGTAGAAGTTGACGAGGAATACAACGATAATAAGATAATTAAACACGTGAGATGATTATTTTTGTGTCATATAATATATGATAGGTGATAATTACCCCTTCAGAACAATGGGGTGCATAGTTTTGTAGTAACAAAAATTTTTTCCCTAGGCTTATCTAAACGAAATGCTGAGAATCGGGTTTAAATGACAAACTCGAATATAAGGGTCAGATTTAAATATTTTTATTTTTTTAATTTTTTTTATATATTTGAAAAATTATGTTTAATAATTGTGTTTAAATGTTCGTAAAACGAAAGTATCAGGACATGGGTATTTTAGAAGAAAATGAAAAGCCCATCTAATATAGCTCATAGACGATGATTTGTTAAAGTTTGTAATGGATCTTCGTTAAGAGCAAAGCTATATATATTTTTTTAATGGGGGACTGTTGAATGCTGATAAGATAGCTGTGGTGTTGTGCCAGTTTTGGACAGAACTTTTCAATTTAACATGAAAACAAGGTAATATTTTATTTAATGGATGATTAACGTTGCGTGCTTAAAGCTTTTCGAATTCATAATTTTTGTTCTTAAATACGTAAGAACTTTCGTCTTTTTGTGTGAAAGAAACTATACATCAGCCATTCCCATATGCAAGCATATTTACCAAAAAAAAATGTTGACTTAAACTTGATTTGGAGAATAAGTTTGATAATTTATATATTTATATTTTGGTATTGTATTTAGTCTTTTTAATTATATTTAAAGTATTTTATATTTATATTAATTTTGAGACATTAATAATTCGTATTGTATAAATTTTAAATCATTTATTTGCATTGTATTTTAATGATTTAATGCGTATTTGTATAATCGTATTTAAAATTATATTATATAAATTGTAAGTCATATTATATTCATGTAATTGTGCTTAAAATTATCAAATTTATTAGAGAGTAGATAACTACAGGTGAAACTGGGAATTGTGTGTACAATGAATGAACAATTTATTCATTGCCCGAAACAAACCCAGCGTTATCCTGTTGCTCATTTCATAACCCCAAGTTAGTAGTTCCTTATCGCAAATAGATTTGACGGTATTAAATATAATTATACGAATATAATATTAATAAAATAATTAAAAGATAATAAATAAAAATATATAAATATATCAAAATTTATATAAATATAAAATATATTAAATAAAATTATAAAATTAATAAAATACATGAACATAATAAAAAATATATGAATTACCGTATCTACTCGCAAACAAGCCATTCGTCAGCTGAAGAAATCCTCGGAATATTGAAGCGACAACTGACGTAACTCTCTTCACTGGCTCCGGTACTAGGCTAAGAAAGATGAGTTTGAAACAATTTTGAGCCATGGGAAAATGGAAATAGCAGAATTTAATGGCAAAGATAACACGTACAAGCAACCATTTTTTTTCAACAAACAGGGGAAATCAAACAGCTTGGAACAACTCAAATAATCTAGTCTCTAAATATTCTTGGTGTAGTTCTTTTCTTCTTTTTTTTCCTTTTTTCTTTCGTAAGCTTCATTTTTAAATCTGAAGCACCGACTCTAAGTTGAGATTGCTATAAACTGAAGACGAAAAATAAGAAAAAAATAAAAATCTGGAAGAAAGGCGTGACCTTCCCTTTGCCTCAATGACTTGCCTTTTGCCTTCCCCCCTCCCCTGACGAGGAAGTGGAAGAGGACTGTAGTATAGTCTAAGGATTTAAATAATGATTGTAATGCTGCATTTTTTTTTTATGATAAAATATAAAATATAATAAAAAAATATGATTAACAATCATAATTTAAATCCTTATATTATCCAAGACATGCATGCACTAATATTCAAAAGCTGTCTTCTTCTTCTTCTTCTTCTTTCTCCTCCACATTTTTTGGCAGAAAATTTATGCTTCAAGAGCTCAGATAGAAGGAATAAGGAGGAGATCAGATTTGCATTGAATTGTATATTGTTCTTGCAACACCCAGCTTTATATAAAGACATTTGGACAGAATGTCAGACAAGTGTCCAAAGGCTCAAATAAAACAAAGAACTCAAAGGAAAACAGCAAAGTGTCAAATTTGCAATGGTCCATTCGTGTTATTCTCTCATCGAGTCATCATCTTATCTTCCAGTGAGAATATTATTGTTCTTTTGCTTTTACATAAATAATGATACTGTTTGGTTTTATTTGTCTACGTTATATTTATTAGACGTACGATAACTATATCACATATTTATTAAATATAAAAATAATATAAATAAATATAACATAATATATTCAAATATAATTAATTTAATATATATACATATTAAATTTATATTTATATATATAAAAATATGATACACATTTATGAATATATCGAATTTAATATTAGCTTTGTCATGACTGTACATTTTATCTCAGCTCTTATTACACTCATCTACTTATTGCTATATAAATGTTTATAACTCGAATCGTAATTTAAAAATTTTTTAAATTTTTGTTTAGGTTGAAAACTTAAATTATTATTTAAAAATTAATAAAAATTATTTTTATAATTAAACTTAAATAATAATATAATTTTTATTATTAAATAATAATTTAAAATAAACTATTTTAATTTAAACTATAAAAGATATGTCCAAAGCTCTAATCTCACTATAATTTACTCACGAACAACTCTACTCGTTATTTTACTATGATAAAAGAATGAAAATATTTTTGAGCATCCTATAAACATTTCTATTGATCCGTCTACGTGGAGAGAAGATAAAACCAAATGATGAAGAGAAAAAGGAAGAAAAAGTTCACATAACAGGTGGAGGGTTCCCTCTCCATAGGGGACAATGGAACGATAAACAAATGGAAAGGTTGTTAAAGGCTAAGTCATGGCAAGAAAGGATATATATATATATATTTTATTAAACTAATCTAAAGGGGGAGAATATGGAAGAAGATTATGCCCTTTCTTTCTCTTTTCAAATTATAGGGGGTACAAAAGCCTTGCACCGTTTATGTATCAAAATACAAAAATTATAAATTATTGTTATGCTCAAAATTGTCAAGCTGCAAATTCTTGCTCCTATCCTGAAGATCCAATTATCCCTCCGAAAACAATGCTAAGATTTTTATTTGTTTATTCAGCAAGATCGTCCAATGTGCCAAGATTATAACACTGCTCAAGTCGTTTACAGCTGAGCAACAGCCTCTTTTCATTTGAACAATTTCCCAACACTGCTGGAAACCTTCTTCAAGGAATATGAATCATGAATCGTAACAATGTTTGATATTTCGATTGCAAATTATCAGGCTTCCAACATAGCAGTTAAAGCTCTAAAATGGCTCTTGCTAAGACAATTGTGAAGAAATATGTGGTCGGGTTTGAGTTTGACAGACATGTAATCTTTATTTTGGAGCTCATGGAGAATAATGGTTGAAATCTATGTTACTTAGATACGAATGTAAAAGGTATAGGTTTATGCTCGACACAAATATGTTCAGTTTTTTATAAGTTTTTTCGTATGTTGAACGTAAGTACTTCAATAAAAAATTAGAAGCCGGAACAACATAAGTTAGAATAAATATTGATAGATACCGATTTATACAAGACAAGGTGGATGTTTGGCAATCTTGAGAAATGAGAATCTATTCCCTTAGCTAGTGTCTCAATTACGCCCTCTATATTCCTTCGACTATGTGCGGCTGCCACCAACTGTATTCATATTCTTAGTCACCGCTGAACCATTTTAAAGTTAAACCTCATGCTTCATCGATTTTTCTAAGTATAAATGGAAGTTCTATTTATATGAAAATTCTTTCGATCAATCAACTAGTTACGTGATCGTCATGTGACTTTAAGCTTCTAGATATATATATATATATATATATGTATGGTTTATATTATTGAAGGATAAATTCAATATTCTGTGAGGTTGACCTGCAAAAGAAAAGCAAGAGATATTAACTTGACCCTCGTAGCATGCAATGCGTCAATTAAAATAAGATCAGCCTTTTATTCTCTAAAAGATTTGAAAGGCCACTGATCCCAGAAACTTCAAAAGATCTACGATGAGCATGAGATTATACAATTTGGTTTGACTTGTGTTGCTCAAGCTTTAAATATTCGGCTGCAACAGGGTCAATGGAGTAGTCCTTCTTTTAATATGTAAAATTCACTCCCAAACTATACACATTTTAATGATTCAGTGCTGACGTGACTAAGTCGACTAACACTAAGTCGGCATGTGTCGAGTTACGTTAGCATTTATGTAATAACATTAATCTATTGAAATAATTTATAGAGATAGTACAAATTCAGACATTTCATTATAATTTTTTTTTTAAATATCAAACCGTTAAAAAAATATATAATTCAAAGTCAATTTTTGTAGGAATGTTGCGTATAAGATTTGAAACTATTTCCACAGAAAATAGGGGCAAATATATTCCTATATAAACCCCCGGAGGTTTACGATAGGCATAAGCAAAAAAGCATATATAGATCAGGAAATTTGTGAAGTAATTTTTTGAGGAAATCGGAGAAGGTTCCAGTTTCCCTCAAAGGCTTCCAATACCGCCTCGTTGGAGCCTGCGAGGGTGACTGAAGGCTTACTCACGATTTGGGCCGTATATATTTGATTTTTCAGCTGCATAGATGAATACCTATTGTCTACACTCTATAGCAGGGTCATCATCATCCTTTCTGGAGATAATTAATCTCTTCAAGAATGGTTTAACTCATGCAATCACTGTTAAAACATGACATCCAATATGTTTGGGATTCGAATTTCAATCTTTACAATTTTTCTTATATATCCAGCGACCTGTTTTGTGCCCGAAAAAAGGTAAAATTACGATCCATACTGCCAATTAAAATTGATAACCAGCAAATTTATCAACATATATTCCCTTTTGTGCACAATAATTAATTTGTCAATCCTAAGCTCCCAATTTTTCCCTAATGAAGGATGTGGTTATTTTAGTAACATCGTGGTTTTTTTCTATATCCAAATGGGATATACCGGACATTCTACATCAAATTTTGATTTCAGTAAAATCATCAGAGACTGCATCAATCAAGCTAGCTGCTAGCAACTTACACATGCTAAGAAGTACTATTTGCTACACCCACAAAAAGGTTAGAGGGGGACTTTAGCATTGAATTCATGGTGCAGCAATCTATGCTAATGAATATCCGATAGGGATATATTCAAAATTTGTTTAAATTTTTTTTATATATTTGAAAGTTCATATTCTCATACTTATATTTAAATATGTATTAGATACAGGTATTTCAAAAAATATGTAGAATTGAGATAACATAATAGCTAACCTCCAAAATCCAAATGCAATCACGACGAAAGAATAATACTTGTTCAAAATCTTGAATTTGTAATTATATGTAGTTGACAAGTAGTAGATAGAAAAACAAACGACCTGGAAAGTTTCGGCGCCCGAACAGGTTAGCATGAAACCCAACGTTGACAAACTCGCCAACAGTGATTACAGTTTAAAGGGTGCGATATCGATCGAAGTAGAATATCTGTTTTCTGGCTGGATCATTGTTCTTGGGACCGCCTAGAAATGGAGTTTCTTGCAGTCCTTGAGATACTCAAAGACCATATTAAATAAAAAGAAAGGCGTAGGACAACAAGAGACAAGATCTCTGAAATTCACTTACATTAAGATTGAGTGTTTCTTGTTTTTTAGTTTCTAGAACTTTCTATTGAATCCAAAGGTTTAGGAACAAAGACTCCGTAATCTACTGGCAACTACTGGCATATAAACGGTTGTTCCAAGTTCATAGGATGTTACCAAAGACAAGGCAATAAAAAAAAAAATTTATTTTCTTTCAAACATCTTGGAGTTTCATTTAACATGTCTGAAAATAAACATGAAGTTTCTTTGTAAATTGCTGTCATTGGTTTAACACTGTCTGCAACCTTCAAAAAAAAAAAAAACAAATAAAACAACAATTTTTTTCCTGACTATATAAATAAATCTCACAATTACTCTTTTTCTCATTGGCTGCCTTTTAGTTTCCAGCTCTTTGCAAACGAAGAAAACCAGACATCCGATGGTCTCTAACTCTCTCCCTCAATGGCTCTTCTGATACATATGCAAATCCTCTTCTAATTTCTTTTTCGGGTACTTGGGTTACCGTGATTCGAAACTAAAAGTGCAGCACTCTATCAGTTAGTAGTCCAAACAGCTAGCACCGAGGAGCCTTTGAGGTGAAAGAGTTAGAGAACGTTAGTTCTCTCAGTCTATCAGAATCAGCAAAAGTAACTGAAAGTGATCAGCACAAGATCGACTGTGTGCCCTGAATCCCTGATGGCTATGGTGGAAAACAGGTGGCTTTTCATCTAGTCCAGCTCAGCTTCATAGTTTACTGACCCATATAATATGCAAAGTTTATACTGGTATATTAAACAGTTATGTTACCGTACTTTACGTTTTTTTTAAAATATTTATATCGAATATATATTCGAATTTGACTGTGAGGTATAATTCTCCAAATATGTGAAAGAATTTTAAATAAATTTAGTACATGTCTATATAAAATACATATCCATATTTGATGCTTATCCCAACTCCAATAACATAGTTAAACAGTGCCTAATTGTACAACTTATTATTTGATAAATGCATCTTATTATCTCGAATATTCCGAAGTTGTCATTATAAAAATCAAATGCAACATTCCTGATTTTCTCAGTTTGAAACAAGTACTGATTTTGGAGAGTTTGGAAAGTTAACGCTGAACGGTGTAAACTGAAGTAAGTTGTCTTCGGCGCCTCAAATGTCCAAGCTTAATTTGAAAGCTTTCTTATTCGGATTTTTTATTGTCTCTAAATTATAAGTGTTCAATATTTACTTTAAATATTCATACATAGATATAAAATATTATCTTTTAAATATATTGGTAAAAGTTCATTACAAGTCTCTATATTATAATGAGTTGAGCATTTTAGTCCCTATATTATTAAATTTAATATTTTCGTTCTTGTACTTTTGAAATTTTAGCAAATAAAAAAAAATAGTTAACAGTGTTAGAAAAAAACTGTTTAAATATTGATAAAAATGTTAAAGTATCATATAGTGTACAATTTTAAATTTTATACAAAAATAGATTTGGGTTAGGGTCGGGTTTGGGTTTTTTTTTTATAAAATTTAAAATTTTACATCACATGACACGTTAACATTTTATCAATATTTAAATAATTTTTTTTAATAACGTTAATCATTTTTCCTTATTTGCTAGAATTTCAAAAGTATAGAGATAAAATATTAAAAGTTATTAGTCTAGAGACTAAAATTGTACCTTTATTACAGTATAAGAACTTTTAATGGACTTTTAATAAATATATTTAAAAACTTAAAAAATTTGAGTTAACTCGTATTGAAAATGTGCACGTATCTGATACTCACTCTCAAAAATCTGAAAATACGGACCAAAAGCAAGTGATTTTTGGTATAGTACATTAAAACAATGACGAAAATTATTTGGACTCTTTGAGTTTATTAACATAGAACACTACAGGTTACTTTCACTTAATTCTAGGATTAATTTAGCCTGCAGGTTTAATGTACATGGAAAAGAAGAACGATGAGAAGACAGGAGAAAGAAAATGGAAATGAGAACTGCTAGTGGGCCACTTCGGGTCCAATCAGCAACCAGAAAATGGGCCCTGACCCAAACCATTTCATCCTTTAGACTGGGTCAAGCCCGGCAAAGCAATTAAGCAAAGAATAAGTAGAATTTATCAGATTTACTTCTAGGTGGATGAAAAAGAATAACTAAAGAATAATATTATATTTTAAAAATAATAAATTAAAAATTTTAATAATTTTTAATGAATAATTATTTTTTAAATTAAATATATCAAAAAATAGTGAATAAATTTTTAATGAATAGTTATTTTTTAAAATTAAAATATATAAATAAATATAATTTTATTATTATTATTTTAATTTAATAAATTAAAATTTTTAATTTATTATTATAATTTTAATTTAATTAAGATATTTTGCTTAGCTCTTTGCATCAAATCAAAAAAAAATTAAAAGAGTTTCCCAAGTAAATTAAAAGGAAAAACAATCATATTCTAATATCGTACGTAAGGGAAGTTGGTGGATTTGCTTACGTGTCTACAGACCATTGGTTTATTTCACGTGGCACGTAATCTTATTGGACAAAACAAGTCGACGCCAGTGTCACGAAGTTATATAAAAAGCAACAGTCGAAGCTTTGATTAGGATTTGGATTTAGATTTAGATTCAGATCGAAAAGCAAAGGAAAAACAGTCTTCAATCATCACTAGAGTTAGGGTTCTTGGATTGAAGATTATGGGGCGTTTCGCTCTTCTTCTTTTCTTAACTTTCGCGTCATTGCAGCTTCTCTGTTTCGCCTCTGATGATGATGAAGCGGTAATTAAATTTTTTTTTTAAAAAAAAAAACCTCGAATTTTTGAGAATATTTGAATCAGTGAAATTTGAAATAAGATTTTTTTCTTTTTTTTTCTGGGGTTTTGTTTTAGGTCTTTTATGAGTCATTTGAAGAGCCATTTGATGGGCGATGGATCGTCTCTGAGAAAGATGATTATAAAGGTGAGGGTTCTTTTGATTATATTTACTTTCTATTTATGGATATCTTCAGTGGAGTTTCTTTATAGATCTGTTTTCTTCATCCTGTTTTTTACAAGTTGGGAAATGTTGTTTGATTGTGGTTGTGGAGCTTATTATTATACTGCTAGTAAAGATGATATCTTGAATAAATAATATAATTATTGGAGCCTGATTTGACCCTTTGCAGTTCCAGTAGAATTAGTGAGAAATTTAAAAAACATATACGAAATTAAAGAAGCAAAAGATATTTTATTGATGTTTATAATCCGCCATCTCTTCAATCCTGACCTGATGTTATTTGTTAGATGATGATCTTTTATTTCTCAAGCTCATTGCGTTGCTTTCCATTGCGATGCATCTGAAATTTGGAGATCTTACTTTGCACTACCCTTGTTAATTAATTTTTTGATGCAATTTTAGTGATTTTTTTTTCCAATCCATCTTCTGATGTGGAATTATCTGTCTTCGAGTTTTGTGGACTTTGTGTTTTTGTTTGCCGTTTACTGTACTTCGTTGTGTTCTTGGATCCATAGGAACTTAAAATGTTCTTCTTTAATGATCATATTATTTGTATTCTTAACAATTCGAGTTATAAAAAGAATTAAGTTACCCATTGGTCTTTTTGATATCAATATGCTTTTCTTTTTTTTTTCTAATTGTGATATGATACCCATTGTGCTATTAGATGTTTTAGGGAGTTGGAGGGTATATGGATTGATGTGGTTTTGGGGTTGCAGGTGTATGGAAGCATTCGAAGAGCGAAGGGCATGATGACTATGGCCTTCTTGTGAGTGAGACGGCACGGAAGTATGCGATAGTGAAAGAGCTTGATGAGCCTGTGAGTCTCAAGGATGGAACCACTGTGCTTCAGTTTGAGGCTCGCCTCCAGAATGGGCTTGAATGTGGTGGTGCGTATTTGAAATACCTTCGTCCTCAAGAGGCTGGGTGGAAGCCTAAGGAATTTGACAATGAATCCCCTTACTCTATCATGTTTGGACCTGACAAATGTGGGGCCACAAACAAGGTGCACTTCATCGTGAAGCATAAGAATCCAAAAAGTGGGGAATACATTGAACATCATCTTAAATACCCACCTTCTGTTCCATCTGACAAGCTTACTCATGTATACACTGCCATCTTGAAGCCTGACAATGAGGTTAGAATTCTGATTGATGGAGAGGAGAAAAAGAAGGCAAACTTCCTCTCAGCTGAAGATTTTGAGCCGCCACTTATCCCTACTAAGACAATTCCCGACCCAGATGATAAGAAACCTGAGGACTGGGATGAGAGAGCCAAAATTCCTGATCCAAATGCTGTAAAGCCAGATGATTGGGATGAGGATGCACCCATGGAAATCGAAGATGAGGAGGCTGTGAAACCGGAAGGATGGTTAGATGATGAGCCTGAGGAGATAGATGATCCTGAGGCAACCAAGCCAGAAGATTGGGATGACGAAGAGGATGGTGAGTGGGAAGCCCCAAAAATTGATAACCCAACATGTGAGACAGCCCCCGGTTGTGGTGAATGGAAGAGGCCAATGAAAAGGAATCCAGCTTACAAGGGAAAATGGTCTCCTCCACTAATTGACAACCCCAATTACAAGGGTATTTGGAAGCCTCGGGAGATTCCAAACCCCAACTACTTTGAGCTTGATAAGCCTGACTTTGAGCCTATTGCTGCTATCGGTATTGAGATTTGGACAATGCAAGATGGCATATTGTTTGACAATATTTTGATAGCCAAAAATGATATCGTTGCTGAGTCATATAGGGAGACCACATGGAAGCCAAAATTTGAGGTTGAGAAAGAAAAACAGAAGGCTGAGGATGAATCTGCTGGTTCAGATGAGCTTGCAGGCTTCCAGGTAATGTATTGTCAAGGTTGCTGTGCTATTGTTGGTATTATTCAAAATGATATACCATATATTGTGTAAGTTGTTAATTTCTTCCCTGCAGAAGAAGGTATTTGATGTCCTGTACAAGGTTGCTGATATTCCTTTCTTAAGTGAATACAAGCTTCAAATCCTCGTAAGTTATCTTAAATATGATCTTTCATATGCAAATTAATATTCATTAGTGAGTTTCATCTGAAATTGATTTCTCTTTTAGGATCTCATTGAGAAGGCCGAGAAACAACCAAACCTCACCATTGGTGTCATAGTCTCTGTTGTGGTGATTATCCTCACGGTTTTCTTCAAGCTCATTTTTGGTGGGAAGAAACAAGTAAGACCTTGGAAGCAATCTTGTTGGTCTATATGTTTGTGTTTCATTCTTCCATTGCTTTGTTGTCTTACTCTATTGGTTAACCACCGTGCAGCCAAGAGTAGAGAAGAAACCAGAGGTTGCTGAAACATCGAATGATCAAGGAACCAGTGGAGAAAAAACTGAGGAGGAAGAGAAAGAAGAAACCACTGCTGCTCCTCGGCGAAGGAGACGTGACACTTAAAAGTCATAAAAAGAGGTGACTGGTGATTATCTGTTTCACTTTGAGCAAATTTTTGGACTTTAGGTGGCTTTCATAGCTGAAGCCTTCTTGGTACAAGGTGGATTTTTTTTCTTTTTTCTTTTTTTAAGTTTTACTTCTGAATATTAGATTGTATGAATTGAAGAGTGTAAATGAGACAGGTTTTTATCTGCCTCAAAGCAAAACAAAGTAGATGGAGTTGAAATTTATGATATGATGTTTTAACTTGGATCTAAAGCATGGTTCTGAAACCCCCCAATCCAGTGTGACGAATGAATGCTATAACATGTAGAATTTTGTTATAACTTTGATGTTATGAAGATCAGTTCAACTAATTGAGCTGCCTGTGAACTGGAGTATGAATATCAGAATATGTAGGAAGAGTATTCCTATGAATCTCCCCTCTAGAAATGGGACAAGCATTATCAATCTGGCAGTTCTAATCTTAGATGAAGAGCTACATTCTTTTCTTTTCTTTTTTTTTTTTTTTAATTTTATTTTTGAAAAGTTACATCCTCCTAAACAAGGGAACAAAAGTAACATTTATACAGTTGGTTGAAAGAGGCTGCACGCTGTATATTCACAGATTAGTGAATGAATCCAATGTATATCCATTAATTTTTGAAGCGATAACATTTTAAAGATAGCTAATTGCCAGATAACACGCATGCACATTATTATCAAAGCATTTAGTTTTTAGCTATATTATCCAGACTCTTCATCTTGTTTAAAGTATTTGTATTAGACAACTCATTTTTTATTTAAAATATTCGTATTTGATATTTTTCTATGTCTATTTGCATTTAAATATGAAAGTTTGATCTTAAAAACTTAGAAAAATTAAGCATACCAATATTTGTTGATACATACTCTGTATCTGATGTAGGATTTCATAGCATATGGAAATATGCTGTTTCTCATAACCTGGTCTCATTTTGAGCAATGACAGGATTGTTGATCGGTAAAAAGTTGAATGCTTTCAGATATTTGCTTCATTGATGGATGATATGATTCAATCGAAGCCATTGCACGAATGAACTTTGTCAGTCCTTGTCACGGGCTTACAGCTTAGATCAAATAGCTGGAGAATGACAAAAACCATATCTTCTATTGCTGAAAGAATGGGAGCTACTGGTTGTTTTCAATGAAATCCCCATGAAATACGTTAGATAACACCAATTTCTAAGGATAATCCTTTTCTTTTTTTTTTTTTTTTAATTTTGGTGTAGAAAAAAAAAACATTTTATAAATAATCTAGATACATGGCCAAAAAATGTTCAAGATAATGAGGGCCTAAATCTTTGTACAATTGAGATAGAGTTGGATCACAATTAACAAGGGGATGCAACTATCTCCAAGTGAAGTAACTTCAAAGCTTCTTTTTAGTTAGCTTCTTCCCCGTCTGATCTGAATTATGGATTAAAAATTCTCTTTATGGAAATCAAACTTGGTGGACGTCTTGTGGGAGAAATCTGAAGCCAGCTGTCCTAGCTCCTTTGTCAGCGCCGGTGCCCCGCAGTAAAACACACCTGCCACATTCCACAAACAATTGTATTAAATTTAATTTATTAATTATCATCATGCAAATGTAATGCACTAACACTTTTTTAACTCAAAATTTTTTTCTTAATAAATATATGAAATTTGTTTCAAACTGTTTTCTCTATAACTATAAAATAACAATATCCTACCTTATTCTGACTAAAAGGAAAAAATGAAGGAAAGTTCGGGTTTTTCCTACAAAGGAGGTCATGATCTGGATACGGGAAGGGGCTAGAATTCGATGCTAGAATTCAAAGCAAACTTGTTGAATCAACTTAATTAAATCTACGTTCAAAGTTGGGTTTTGTATTAGTTTGTGCAAATATATATGGAAAGGGGGGAAGATAATGAAGTACTTAGAAGTTTGGAGTGAATGGATTAGAATGATCAGATCCTTATAATTAAATTTCATGTTGAATAGTTCAACAGAAATAATTAAAACAACAACAACAAAAAGAAGGGTAGTTCAGAGTACTTACCAACTCTGGCATTGTTGTGATTAATAGCAATTTGCTTGAAGACCCTGCGCCAATTAGGCTTGGCGAAGTGGGATTTGACTCTTGTACCAGAAACAATGTCGACGCCATTTTTAGCGTGATTGAGAGACTGAAGCATGGTGATGAGAGCCGAGCGAGCGTCACCTTCTTCATAAACACTGGTGCAGTAATTATGGAGTTCTATAACATGGTTATGGTCCATTTCAGCTACCTCATTCACTATTCCTTTGAACCAATCGAAGGAGCCTTGTTCCCTTGTAACCCAATAAAAGTATGCCCTCCTTGTCTTGAAGTTTTCTTTTCTTTTGGAATTTGAGCGACTGTTTTTATTAATGGCGACTCCTTTTCCATTCTCCATTGCACTCATCTCTTCCCCTTCTTCTTCCTCCTTGGCCCTGATGTTGTTCACTATGTCCTTAACAATGCTGATCATGGGGGTTGCTCCAATCCCTAATCCCACTAGCAAAACCACTTCATATTTCTTGTAGTCTTGTGCGGGTGCTCCATATGGCCCATCGATTAGAACTCTTGGGAAACTGTTCAAATCACCAAATTAGATTGAAGAACATATTGTTAGCAGCAGCACATATCATTCGTCGTATGAAATAATTTTTTCGTTTTGTTGGGATCTACAACCAAGCATGGAAATTAAATGGCATCTTGCTTTGTGTTTTTTGGGACATCCAGCTCCATCAAGGAACGTTTCCAAGCATGGAAATTAAATGGCATCTTGCTTTGTGTTTTTTGGGACATCCAGCTCCATCAAGGAACGTTTCTGAACATTCTTGCCATGGGTTTTTCTCCATTAGCATGTTTGTAACTGTTGCTATGACTCTTTATTTTTTTTCCTTAAAGTATTCGTATCCCACATCTGTGTCCAACGTATATTTGGATATGGATATGGGACATGACCTATTAAGACTCTTAAAATACATGAAAAACTTTAAAAAAAAATTTGAATATATCTATATCGAACACTTATTCACATTCAACACTCACGTATGGATCCAAATAACTCGGGTGTCATGATATGAACTAAATAAAGCATAACAAAGAGCTGCATAGAACAACTCTTACTTCATTTCAGATTGAATTAATGATAGGGTTTGACCCAAGGATGATGCTTGTCATGTATGTAGCATGAACCACTAATTTTAAGCCTAGAGATCCTAAGATTGATTCCTTTCCAACATATGCATTAAATTATGTTTGTGAAGCTTCGGAAAGGGGGAAAAAAGATAGGTAGAAAGAGAAAATGTTTGTAGAGTTATCGTGACTTACTTTGGTTTGTTAGTTTCTTGCGAGCAGTCGGCTCTAAGGAGGCCACTTTTCCCATTAGCAGGTTGTTGACACACCTGGAAGAACAAAATTGAACATAAATCTCGGCAGCCTTAACAACATTTCTAGCACTAAAAGTCTTAATGGGTTAGTTAGGGTATTAAATCTGACAGCTAATCAGATGGTTTAGCCCTCACCTACTGAACCTTGAAAAACCAGATACTATAAAACTCGAATTTATCTTAATTGGTTCGTGCAATCATCTTTAAAACATAACATACTATAAGTTAAGAATTAAAATTTCAATAGCGACAATCTCTTCACTTATTCACTGTGATCTCCTTTCAAAAAAAAAAAAAAAAAGGAAAACGAGATACTACATGGTTTAACTTACCTCTGAAAATACAGTCCTGAGTTGTCGTGTCCAGTCACCAAGAGTCCTGATATGAACACTTAGATAGTCATCTCCAGGGGCGGAAGTAATGGAAAATGGGTGCCTGTTTCAATATGACCAAATCATTGTGATGTTAAAGAAAGTTAGTATTAATAAATTTTTGTTTAAAATAAACAAGTCAGGATTTTTTAAAAAAAATTGCAGGCTATGTTGGACCCATATTTTGAAGGCTAAAAGCTTACCATTCAAATGGAGATACCGCAGCGCAATTGACAAACATGTATTGTCCACTCTTGTATCTAAATCCATGCGGCCTTGACACGTGAAGTGCTAGTACATTTCCAGGATAAACAGCAACCTGAAAATTTCAAAGACAGAATTAGAAATCCAGATGAATTGTACTATGTACTTCATTTTTATTGAATCATTCGTATTAAATATTCGTATTTGACATTTATATAAATATAAATACATATGTAAAACTCTTCAAAGTTTATTTAATATAAAAAATATATAAAAAATAAATATATTTATATATCTATATCTAATTCTCACAACTCTCAGTAACATTGCATTGTTTACCTTCTGTATCGTAACAGCCTTGATGCTTGATCTAAGCAGCCTTGTCAATCTTTCGCATGAATAAAGGAAGAGTGGAACTGCCAAGTACATCAGAGTCTGCCTTGTCCAAAAAAAAGAATCAAATTAACAGGGCAGTTTAATATAGTACTGAATTTTTGGAATTTGAATTCATGATCATTGCTTACCGTTTTCTTGTAAAATTTCTTGGTCAGGAACAGCTTTATTCCATGAACAATGAGGAGAGCGTAAACAATGACAAATAGATGGTGAGAATACCAGAAGGCATTGAAGCCAGTGAGCTTTTTCAGAGGCTTGGGAAGGTTCTTCATCCTGCCTCGCCTGAAACAGGGTGTGGCTAGCGTGAAAGCAATGGCCATTAATATCACCATTACGATCCCAGTTACGCCTTCTAGGTGTTTGACAAAATGCCAGTAACTCTTGGGTTGTTCCCCAAAATATTTTATCATTGGTACATACTCATCAGGAGTGGCGTGAAGCAGGGAAGGGAAATCACATGCCAAATGGGCAATTCCGTGTATACCAACTCCAATCGAAATCGCAACTGCTATCACCTGTAATGAAGTAATCAAATAAAACCCCATTGATTTATCTTGAAATTCCAACATATATGTAATACTTAACTAACAAATTATAATATAGAGGACATTTGCTTTGTTACCTTGTGGAAGTTGAGGTTGTCATCAAAGGGAACTACAACACCCAACTTTGTCTTGTTCCTTAACCAGGTGATGGTGTTACGACAGACTGGTAGCAGAATCAGAGCCATATTCAATTTAAGTGTTTCAGCTGCACCTTTGGCAAAGCAAACGCAATGTCCCATTACATTAAATACGTCTTCCCTCCGTCGGTATTCGACGTATTTGTATGTAAATAGGCCAATCATTACCCCAATCCATAGAGCCATCACCCAGGCTCTCTGCCAGTTATCAAGCAAGAAATACTTGCTGTCATGGTAGTATCTCCTCACTGGGCTATCGTCATATGCAGGCTTAAGCTTCTGGCTTATCATTTGGCTCAGGTACCGGCTATCACCTCTTACAGATTGGTTTGGTGCTTGTAGCAGAAGCATTTCCAGGTTGTTGATCTGTTTTAAAATTTAAGAATTCTGGTCATGGATTTGAAGTTTGAAGCCAACAAGAACAGTAAAGAAATTCTTGAATTTACCATGATGTATCCTTGATTATCTGGGTCTAATTCTTCCATAATCAAGGCTGCATATTCCTCAGCTTGTTTCTGGATATTTGAGAGTTTGTTTGCAGAGGCACTGAGGCTGATAATCTGTAAATGTAAATCAACAGTTACTCTTAAGGAATCTACGAACAGAATTATTTTTAAAGAGCTGCAATTTAGATGATGCCATAGCCATACCTCTCTGACTTCCTCTTCAGTTATTCTTCCATCTGCATCTTTATCTACCCTGCATTTTGTCAACCGCTTTGATTTAAAACCAAGCTTTGAAGGCAATTCATGTATACAACGTATAGCTTATTGATTAAATAATTAATCTGAGAAAATGGTTTGAAGCAAATTTACATGTCAAAGAAAGTTTGAAGCCTGGCATCGAAGCTTTGGTTTGAGATCTGATCCCAAAACTCTTTCAGGTGAGCCTTATCGATAGAATCACCTTGAAGTTTACGTTTTCGAGCGAGTGCATCGAACAACTGCCCTGCAAATTCTTTTGATTCCATTCCTGCCATTACATGAATTCACAAAAGCCTCAATGAATTGAACATCTGCAAGTCTTTATTCCAAAAGCCATAGTTTAGATTTGGTGTTGATTCAAGAACATACCTATGCATTCGCCGAACTGTGAACGAGGCAAAGATCCGTTGTTAGAAGCAGTTATTTCATCGAACCGCTTCTCCACAGCTGCCCATCCATGTCCACCATCAGTTTTGCTAATGAACTTGAGCCCTTTCAGAGCATGAGTTGCTGCAGATTTAGTCCTATCAAAGCGAGCAGGCTTCTTGGAGAACGACGTCAAGCGCTTCAGTTCATGCCCGACCTGCTTAATCCTGGCCGAAGCATTTCTCATCATCAACGATCCCAACGTAGTAGATTTCTTCTCAAGACCTTTGGCCAGCAATATTAGCTCAGGATCTTCTTCCAAATCACCTCCATTTGCAGGTTTTACGCTATGAACCGCCACGGAATCATCGCCAACATCCAGGGTAATCTCAACGTAGCCATCATCTTTCGAAGAGCTCGAGTCCGCCGGGACGTTAAACTGGGCGCTTTTTCTTGCCACCCTTTTGTTTAAAGGTCCACTCAATGGACCGCTATGGGGAACTTTATCGGTCCCTAAAATCTCTGTATCAGAATGATCATGGTGATGATGATGATGGTAATGATTTCTATCCTCTGAACTCATTTTCTTCAAGTAGTTTTGATTCTTAAACCCTCCAAGACAATGCTTTATCGAAAGCTAGCTATAAACAAAGATTCGTTAACAACGGAAAAAGATTGAAAAACCAGAAGAAAAGAAACTACAAAATCCTGCGCTGCTATAGATTTTATAGTTCTTAGACAAGTTTAAGAGATGCAACCGCGTTTGGTGAATTTATATAGAGCTTCAGCTAAAATCTTCAAAGAGGTATAGACCTTAAGGTTTGACCAGGCAATGATCATGTTCCTCAATGACAGTTTGGAAAATATCGTACTCGGATTCGGACAAAAGATTCATATATATATATATATAAATATATATATTTAATACATGTATATTTAATTTTTTTTAATATTTTAATATATAAAATAAGAATCATATTTCTATTCAGTACCTACAATGTATATATATTGAATACGAATTCTTCAAGATTTGGATATATGGGGTCATTACCATTTGACAATGGGGTCTTGCATATGCTTGAAACACCAGCTGAAAACCGACAAGAAAAGTTGTTTTTTTTCATTTTTAAACATCATTGATGGAACTGTTTTGGAAGTTTCCTATTCTAGCTTTTCTTCCACGTGCATAATTTTTCACTTTATTTTTTCTTTTTCTCTCCCTAGATTTCAGATTAGCTTTTTTAATGGCCCTTTTTATACTGCTTTGCCTCACTTTCTGTGAATGTGAGACTTTGGAAATTTCTATGACCAAACCGTGACTTGGGAAAGTTTGAAGCTTTAATGGCTACTAACTCTTGTTGAATCCTGAACTTCTTTTTTCTCTTTCTTTTTTTCTTCCAACTTTTATTGAAAGCGATTAGAAAATTGCCGTATAAGAAGCCATCCAATGTGTTCTTCGTGTAGATAATTGTAAACATGGAGTTAACAAAAAGCTGGAAATTACTCAGCTTTTAGAAAGAAAGAGTCCCACATATAAATCATTATTATTATTATTATTTATTTTTATGTAAGTTGATGGAAAAATTATTTTTTTTTTCAGATTGATTGATGCTTAAGAATCCATTTAATAAATTTCAATTAAAAAAAGTATATGTAAGTTGGGGTGTTATCATAAAATAGAACTCCTAAGACAATACATATATATACCTATATTTAAAGACCATATTTGTCTCCATGGAGTATTATTAGAATGTTGTTGATGATAGTCGAATATTGTGTACTCAATTATTTTACACATCCAATTTTCAAAAGATGACGCTGTAGTGGGTGAGTACTTACGGGTTGGAGTCACATTTTAGCACATGAAATGTTGAAAGGTTCTATTTATAAGTAGCTTCGATTCTTTTACAGTATTTATGTTTGATATATATTTTGATACGAATATAAAAAAATAATTTTTTAAAGACCTTAAATTTTAAAAATAATTAAAGATGCATCGTATATAACACTAATAAATAAATAAATCCGAATAGCATAAGATTTTATCATTTCTCGTTTTGAATAACAAAAAAAATTATAAATATAAAAATTTAAATATTAAATTTATTAAATATTATATTTTAATGAGTTTAAACTTTTTGTCGCTTTTGCCAGTTAAGCTGAATTAAGAATGAAATTTCCATTAGCGATGTTAGGTGAAGAGCAGTGCTAATGGATCATTGACCTTTCAGCATCCGAAATTCACGCCAACACATTTTAATAATTAATTCGTAAAAGTTTTCAAATTGCAACGGATTAACTGGTGAGGTTCAATGGAACCTTAACCCCAAAAAAATAGAAGAAAAAAGACAAGTAAGAAGGCTTCCTGCCCTATTCCAAATTGGTTAGTTTATTTATTACCCTAACGTTGCTTGACTTTTTTGTTTGAAAATGCAGTCGTGCTCCCATGTATATACTCCTACTAAACCCTTTTATGGTCGGATTCGATCGGATTTAAAATTTTTATTTTTTTAATTAAAGTTCAGGTTTGTTTGACATTATTATTTGTTTTTTAAAAATAATATTAAATACCAAAATATAAATTTTTATATGTAATATTTTTATTAATAAATCTTAATTTTGATCAATTTAAATTAAAAAAAATACTAATCTAACCACGGTCTTAAGAGGATCGCCTCACCTCGAGCAGGCCTAATGAGAATTGTCTGCCACTATCTATCTCTTCTAAATATGTATAAAAATTGAGCTATTCATCTTATTTAACTTGAATCACGTTTTAATAAAAGTTTTTCAACTTTGAGTTAAATCTAACACAATTTAAAGTATTAATTAATTAAAATTAATTTAATTATTTAATTTATAATATATATTTTATAATTTTCAAGTTCATTTATTTAAAAAACCAATTTAATTTAATATGACCTAATCTATAAATGTGTCTAGATCTACCCTGCACTATCCACATTGCATGATACTAATTGTCGAGTTTCTTTCAATGTCGTGATTAAAACGTTTAAGTACGGTCCAAAAATAAAATACTAGGATAAGATTCAATATCATACCCCCTAATTACTAAATTTTATATTTAAAAAAATTTTCCTCCGTTGCTTACGAATAGGATTATAGTATGATAAAATCAAAATCTTTTGTAAACATTAAAAATCATTATTTAAAAAAATAAAAAAAAAACACCTTTGAATTTTACCAAATTATTTTAAAAAAATCTAAAATTTTTATCACCTCTAAATAAAATCTTAATCTTTGATTTGCATTCAAATAAATTTTTAATCTTTAATTTGTACTTAAATAAATTTTTAACTTTTAATTTACATTAAATAAATTCTTTAATATAAATCAATCTTTTATTTAAAGCAAGGAATTAATTGTGTATAATTCAAATGGTAAAAGGTTCATTTGAATACCTATAAAAGTTTACGGACTTATCTTTAAAAAAAAAAGAGAAATAGTTTGAAAATTTTGTAATATTTTAATCTTTTTTTACATTAAAAAAATCATAATATATAAATTTTATAAAAATATTTAATTTTAATATTAAATACACTAAAATAAAAAATTTAAATAAAATGAAAAAAATCCAACAATCTATATATTCATGTAATATTTATATTATTTTTTTAATATCATATTTAGATATAAAATATTATATATTTAATATAAATTTTTAAAAAATAATAATTTATGTTATATAAAATTTAAATTATTTAAAAATTTATGTTATATTTATATAATTTTTATATTATATTATATTATAATTATTTTTTATTTTATTTTATTTTACCATCGCAATTATTAAGCCCACGTGAAAGTCAACAGAAGAGATGCATTTTGATTTGCTGGGAGTATTAATTTAAATTCATTAAAATCATTGCTCTATAAAAATAATAATAATAATAATAATAATTTGCGACGGGATCTGTACGACTATAATAGGCAGCGAATTAAATATATAAAAAATAAACAAGTGAAAATGGAAATATAATAAGAATCAAATGGCCATATGTATAATAATAATAATAATTAGCAACGGGATCTGTACGACTATAATAATAATAATAATAATAACAATAATAATAATAACAAGAGGAAAGACATTGATAATATTAACAAAATTTAAATAATTAATAACAATTATATTTGATAATTTTAAATGTAATATAAAATCACAACACATAAAACATATTTATTACACAAGCTATGACTTGTTCAAATTGACATGATAAATTTAATATATATATATATATATTATATTTGTGTTTATAATTTTTATAAATTTAATAATTTGTTTTTATATTTACACAATTGATGAAAAAAATATGGGACAAACATTTATGGATTACCGAGTTTACTTGTAGTGATGGTAAAAAGTTATCATAACAAATTTAGACATGACATATGAATA
>JBBYHK010000020.1:3082438-3113379 GCA_038382065.1 Adansonia grandidieri | reverse complement strand
CATTTTTGTTACTAATAAAATAATTAAAATGTTTTATAATTGATATAAGTTAATATTTTATATATCAAAATAAAATTAAATAAATTACTAATTTTTTATTTAATATAATAATAAACAATTAACTGCAAAGTTGAGCTTAATATAAAAATCTTAGCCCAAGACTGAAGTGGAATGGGCTGGGCTTTAAGGATAACCCAAATAATGCAATCTCAAATGTATAACATTAGGAGGGAAAATTATCCGTCTAGCCGGCGGGAACTAGGGTTTCTCAGTTCGACATTTGCTCAATTTCTCTTCCATTATTTTACCCAAATTTTCAAATTCCAATTCTTTTATTTTTATTTTTTTTTTCGTAATTGTTACGATCAATTTTGCCTTAATCATTCTTATGAAAGACTCAGTTATTCTTTTCCCAAACAAAAATAAGAAGAGAACCGAAGATAATCCGCATTTCCCTCGGAAAAGACCAAAAACCGTAAAAAAATCTGCATTAATTGAAATTAAGAGCTTCGATCTCCCTGTGCTTTCACCCACCACCGGTTCGCCTATCTACTCCCTCCGCCTCGAACCAGAGCGGCCTTACACCATTGGTCGAGCCAATGCTTCCTGCGACTTCACATTCGGCAATCGGTTCGTAAGTAAGCAGCATTGCCAGATTTTATATGATAGTGTTAATCGTAAAATATTTATTCTCAATGGAACGGTTTTGTCGGATGATTTTAGTTTTATTGTTAGTGAATTTCGGAGAAGATCTTTGTTGTCTGACGATGAATTGGAAGAGACGGAGAAAGAAGAAGAGGTTTTAGGGTTTTCTAGGGTCAGGTTTTCTTTGAATGGGTTTTATGTGAACGGGTTTAGGATTAAAAGGGGTATCGTTAAGGAATTGTTTGCTGGTGATGAGGTTTTGCTTGTTTGTGCTAATGAAAGCGGGTGTAGTTTACAGGTTCGAGTTGGTTTTGTTATTCAAGGGATTGTGTTTAAAGAGGAAATGGTTTCTGAGTTGGATGAGGTTACTGGTATGAGGGCTCAGTCACTCGGGGCAATGGTTTCATCAAGGCATTCCCAAGGAACAGTGTCAAGTGGGAAGAGGAACAAAAGGGTTTTTGCTATCCCAGCTAATGAGATGATCAGAGGTTGTGATTTCTCTGGATTGAAATCTAGTGATGTTATGGGGAGAGCCAAGTCTATTATAGGTCAATGCCGGAGTATATTGCACAGTGATGACCCCATCTCTTGCATTAGGCAATGTGATATTTTAGCTTCTGGACACAACAGATTTTTGGGGTTGACATTAAGTGATAGGATGAAGTTTGCAATTGGCAGTGAAGAAGAGGTAAGTAGCATCTTTCCTCTTTGCAGGAAAGAACCACAATCATCTGATAAAAAGGACAAACCTGTGCAGTCCAGTTCATTTAGAAAAGTGGCAACTTCAGAGATAAACCATGACTTAATTGGTGATCTTTTACCTAGTGACCTTCCATGTGGAGAGGGAAATGTTCAATGCAGTGTTGGGGATGCTACTGCCAATAACAGTGTTGAGGATGCTACTGCCAATAACAGGTGTGGGATGCCATTATTAAATTTTGCTGAGAAGGAAAATGCTTATGACGTTGATGATGTTGGGACTAGCAAGATTTCGATGAACTCTTGTTCAGCACCTGGGAAGATGTTTTACCTCAATCGCCTTGCTTATTTGGATTGTGGTTCATCAAGTCCCCATACTGTTGTTTCCTTGCGAGAACTTCTGTATCCTGTTGAAAGCATTTCAAAGATATTTATTGCTACATTTACTAGTGACATTCCATGGTAAAGTAATTTCTTCTTCTTTTTTTTTTTTTTTTTCTTTGCTATCCTTACATGTTAGTCACTGATGAATGTTCTCAGAGTATCCCCGTTTGGAGTCAGTTAGAGCTGGTAGTACTACACAATTTTCTGTAGGAAGTATTTTACATGATTGATTTTACATCTTTACATATGTTCATTACTAGGAGAAAAAAAGGTTAATTCTGTTTGCTTATCATTCTGATAAATTGATTTACATGCCTTTCCTTTCTAAATATTGAAATTCTACATACACTTTTTTGATAATTTTAGTATCTGTATCTAATAGAGTCTTTTGGTAGGTTTTTATTGCACTGTGAAATTCCTTGCCATCTGCCTGTAACAGTTGCTTGTCATAACTCTGAGAGATGTTGGAGCTCAAGCCCTGATGCCAGAAGTTCCATGCCGTTCCCTGATTTTCCAAACTTGGTTGTGGTGTAAGTATTTTACTTAATTAAGCATGTTAAAAGTTATATAGGCTGATATAGGCATTTTTTTTAATTCGAATCCAACTTTGTATTAGGTTTCCCCCTTTCCCTGAGGTTATCGCTTTTGGTAATGACCTCAAGAAACGAGGAATTGCTTGCCATCACCCAAAACTGCTTGTATTGCAAAGAGAAGATAGTATCCGTGTTGTCATTACTTCTGCTAATTTAATTGCCAAACAGGTGATTATTTTTTTTTGCCAATATGTCTTGTGATTTAATTTTTAACTATTTTTTTGCTATACGGTAAATAAAACGTGGCTGATTCATGCAGACATAAGTTTTGTTTTCGTGAATTCGTTACCTCAATGTTTTCTTAATCAGAGTTCTTTATCCTGTTGTTTTGAACAGTGGTAGACTCTATTTGATTTGGTTGACCTCCTTTTATGCTGATGGAGCTTCTATGTCCTTGTCTCTTTCTCTCATGAATGTACCTCTTATGCATACTTGTTTCTTTTCATCCAAAAAATTGAAACCAAATTTCAGGCAAAATTATCTAATTGCTGAAGTTGGCTGACGCAGTTGGGACTTTTATTCAGTATCCTTTGTAATTTTGTTTTGTTTGTGATAACCTCTTGGACAAATATGTTTCCTCTTTTTTTAAGAATAGGGTTGATTTCAAGTTCTGGGTTAAATTTCACGCAGCGACACTAGTGTATTTGCCTGGAAGGATGTTTATGTTTGATTTCTCTATCAAAATTCTGGCTTTTTTTTATTTTGCTCAGAAAAGTGCTAGCTGTTATATTTTTTGGTCGTTACTTGTTTTTACTTTGCAATTATGTTTATATTGTTCTTGCTTGGTTCTTATTATTTGTTTATATTAGCTCTTTCGGATGCTGCAGTGGGAGAGTGTAACCAACACTGTTTGGTGGCAAGATTTTCCATGCAGAAGGGAACCTGATTATTTGTCTCTCTTTTCACTTTGTCATGGAGAAATGAGTCAAGATTCGAGATCTGACTTTGCTGCTCAGCTAGCTGGCTTTATGGCATCCCTTATTGTTGATGTACCTAGTCAGGCTCATTGGATTATCGAGTTGACTAAGTATGACTTTACCAGTGCTGTGGGACACCTGGTTGCTTCCGTACCTGGAATACATTCTGACAGAGCACTGAAGGTATCATAACCAACACATTTAATGCTCATCATGCTTTTATCTCTGGTTATTATGTTGCTATGTGAAGTGGACCCTTGAATGCTAAGCTGGCTCACTGTTCTTATTATTGTTCTGACCATTTCCTCATATAAAGTTGAATTGAAATATGTAGCATTCAAAACATATTTCCACAATCTTAAGATGGAGGTAGGTTTTTGGTTTTTATGTGGGGAACTAGGCCTTGTTGTTTTACATGTATTTTCTTTTTGGTCCGATGATAGGAAGGAACCTTATTAAGTTTTCCATTGTTTCAGGCTAATCAGTTTACACCCTCATCATTAGATGTGAAGTTCCTTGGTCTGGTTGAAGCGTCTGTGGTTGGTTTAAGCCACCTTTTTCGCACAGCAGCAGACAGAAATGGTGCACAACTTAAGAAACTGGCACTATTTCTAGGCAAAACTTGTGAACATGCAAATGGGATGTTAAATGTTGTTCTGAGAAGAAACACAAACATCCCTGTGGATGAGAATGCTGTGAGCGTTCTTGTTCCCAACCCTGATAAACTCTCTGTAGGAGGTAAAATTTTGATGATTTAGAATTTAGACAATCTAAAAAGTTGGTGATATATGCATTGGGTATTGTTTAAAAGAGTATGTATGTATCAGCAGTTTCATCATGTAGTCCCTGGAAAAAGAACTAAATCATGCAAACTTAATTGCTCCATATGTGAGATCATCTTTATTAATTAGAAATTTTGTGGATTTACAAGTTATGTTGCTAACATTTCCCTCGTTTATTGAGATTTTTTTTTTATTTTTTTTATTTTGAATTTCTTCATACTGACCACCACCATGGATTTCTATAATTGTTGTTATGGTTTAAGGTTAAGGAGGCCATTTGTTGCTAATGCCTTTTACCCCTTATTTTGTTTCTTTTGTGGCTAGCATAGATTGCATTCAACTTGGTTTTCTGCCTAGAAATGTTGCAAAATGGGTTTCTCCATTATGGGATATGGGACTTTTTGAATTCCATGGATATGTATATCGTGAAGAAGCCCTTACAGCTACTTTTGAGGGAAACAACAAGAAAGTACAGTTGATACTGCATGTGTCACAGGCATGGTATTTCTGCTATTTATTTGAGATGCTATCATGTTATGCAGCTAGCGGTAATCATAGATGCTATCTGTTCAGATTTCTAATGAACCTATTTAAAGCATATGATGTGTTGATTTGTACAGGGACCAAGATTTTTAGATATGTCAAAATTGATGCAAGCTCAAAATGTTGCTGCATTTTGCTCTCTCATTGCTTCAGTGCAAAGGTGTACTGGCCTCTGGCGACTTCAAGAGGTAAGGAACTTGCTGGCTTCATTCCAAAATTTAGTCATGTTTTGATGAATTTCATTTTGTGCAATATTTTAATACTAGACTTCTGTGTTAATTGTATGTCAAAATGCCGTATTCTTTCAAAGTCCGTTTTGAAAAATATGCTTTCATATTGTATTTGTATGTTAAAATCGCTACAATGGCTACTAGAATTTTTAATTTTTCTTGTTTCTTAACAATCTTCAAGCTAGAAACATGATTTCTTTTAATTGTTGAATCAACATTTCTGGTTAGTGCCTGAAATCAAAAGCTTTCCTGCATTTTGGTTGATATGGAAACCAAATGATTAATTGTATGGTGTATCTCTATCATGTCACTTTATGGGTAAAGATCCGATAATTGTCTGAAAATCTTTTTTTTTATAGGTTTTAGGTCAATACAATTGGCCCGAATCACAAGAATCTGATTTCATTTATGGTAGTTTTTCCCCCCTTCTAGTTGTAGCTACCTCCTTTTCTTTTTAGTTTTGTCTGATATATCTTCCGTTTTCGAGGTGCATCCTCAATTGGCTCATCTGTCAGTGCACAGTTTCTAGCTGCTTTTGCAGCATCTGTTGGAAAGAAATCATCACAAATTTTTGATTCAGAGGAGTCTGATCCAGAGGTAACATACATGCTTCGATTTTGGTGTTATGCATGAAATATTGAACATCATGATCTTATACACACACACAGAGTAATATGGAGTTATGTGACAGTGGGGCTGCTGGACTGCTAGTCAAGAATTGAGAAATCCGTCTGTTAGAATTATATTTCCTACTATTGAGCGGGTGAAAAATGCATGTTCTGGCATCTCCTCTACAAGGCGAATTCTTTGCTTTTCAGAGGTAAGGTCTTGTTAATGTGAACTTCATAGTGTGCGATTTTTTGACGTGACGAAAGAACCATTGTTCATCTTGCAACTTTATGTGAAAAGCATGAGTTGCTTGTGGTAGAACATAGACATCTTCCTTTCTTGAGTGCAAAGGTCTAAAAAAACTCTGGATTAGAACTCAATACTATATAGATAACTGATCTAAAACCTAAATGGTTGGGAAAAGTCTGTGGACCTTTGGACTACAAACTGATGGTCCAGCAAATAGGAATATGTTAGTTTTCAAGAAGGTAATTTGTGTCAAGTTGTAACAACACTTATGGTCTGTCACCTGTATTTTTTTTTTTTTTCAAACTTTTGTTAATCATACGTTTCTTTGTTCAGAAAACATGGCAAAGGTTGAGAAATGCGGGCATACTTCATGATGCAATTCCTTCTCCATCTGATAGGGTAGGACATCCAATGCATGCAAAGGTAACTTGCCTGCTTTTTTGAATAATCAGAAAATTTCTTGAACAAACAATTCATAATTCTTGAGTCTGTTTAAATTAAGGTATCTGGTTCTGCACATGCATTATTTAGTCTCAAGTAAACTGCCTAAAGCATGATAAGCCTGGTGAACTTGTTTGTGAGCTACGACCTGGTTTGAGCTGTTACCAGTTGTGTTTTGAGGATATGAAATTTAAGTCGAGCTTGACCTATCTCCTAAATCTGAGGCTTTATGGCTTACTTGTGCTCATATTGTTTTTCTGTAATGTAGAACATTTTTTTTTTCATATTGCCAAATGCTTGCAGAGTTTAGTGTTTTTAGGGGGGGAAAAAGGAAAGAAAAACTAAATGAACAAAATGCAAATTCCAAGCAGGTGGCACGGAGGCGCTTCTGGTCCAAGACAAATTCATCTTCATTTGGTTGGGTTTATTGTGGGTCTCATAATTTTAGTGCAGCTGCCTGGGGAAGGCCGATTTTCAGTTCTGTTGGGATTAAAGCAAGTGGACTTGTTAAAACCAACTCTTTTTCGAGGGTTCACATCTGTAACTATGAACTTGGGATCATATTTGTGTTTTCTCCGATGGAGACCAAGTGCATTACTAATCAAAATAAAACAAAACTGGACGATGTTGCCTTGCCATTTGTTGTGCCAGCTCCAAAATATGGGCCGAGGGACAGACCAGCAACGGCACAGGCTATGAGGGAGGCATTAGCTGAACTTTCGGAACGAGAGACAAAGAGCCTTGTAGAAGTAGAAATTACCGAGAACATGATGGAAGAGGTCCCAGACGAAGACCAGGAAATAAGTGAGGCAACTAATTACATTGTCGATGAGAAAGAAGAGGATAAAACATATGCTGAGAAGCTCTGGAGCCAGGTCAACTCATCACAGATTTATTGATCTGGCATCGGCACCTAATATAGCATGTAATATACTGTACGCTTTCATTGATGGATGTATATAACATTATAACTTGAAGCATACTGTGAAAAGAAATGGGGGAAAAAAAAAAGACCTTTGCCTATTGCTATTATAGTGAGGAATATAAATTACATGGATCATAATTCATAAGGTCCGTATTGTAAGCTTCTGATCGTCCATACAGTTTTTCCAATTTGCTCCAATCCTAGGGTAGAAAATTTGCTTTCATTTTCACTTTGAAAGACAAAGCAGCTGCAGGCGTCTCCGCTCAAATGTTATCTTTCAGTAACAAAAGCAACCAAGAAACATGCGACTGGATCCTGGGTTAAACCTGAAATTATGCATGGCCTTTGTTCCTGGCGTTACCGCTTTCATGTCTCCTGTAAATTTCAGCCGACCCCTTCTTTACATTTATTTAACTGCAAATATGCTTTTAGTTCGTTTCTTGACTCAACAGAGAGAGTTTACGATAGGCTCCTTAATTTCTGCAATGGCTTGGCTTCACTCAAACAGATACACTCTTCTCTTACTGCTTCAGGCATTATCAATTGTAACTCTCATTTTGGTGCTCGAATAATCATCAAATATGCCAATTTTGGAGAATACAACATTGCTCGCGCACTGTTTGATAGTATCAGCGGTGATAAACCCAGTTCTTTTCTTTGGAATACAATGATTCGGGCATATGCAAATGGTAGCTGCCATGTTGAAACATTGGAGTTGTATTCTTTTATGCGTAAAACTGGTATTTCCCCCAATAACTACACTTTCCCGTTTGTTCTCAAAGCATGCGCGTCAAAATCATTGATTATTGAAGGAAAAGTTGTTCACGGGGATGCTATAAGAACTGGGTTTGATTTGGATTTGCATGTTGAGGCCGCTTTAGTATCCATGTATGGAAAATGTGGCCTAACTGATGAGGGTCTTAAGATATTTGATAAAATGCCAATGAGGGATCTTGTTTGCTGGACTGCCATGATCACGGCCTATGAACAGGCTGAACAGCCCCATAAGGCGCTTCAGTTGTTCCAAAAAATGCAACTTGACGGTGTTTTGGCAGATGCAGTGACCATTGTGAGTGTTGCCTCTGCTGTTGGTCAGTTGGGGCATTCCAGGAGAGCTAAAATACTTCATGCATGTGCCATTTGTAATGGTTTTCTTGAGGATCTCTCTGTTGGGAATGCGATTATTGCCATGGATGCAAAATGTGGGAATGTGAGCAAAGCTCGTTTAGTTTTTGATTTTATGAAGGAAAGAGATGGTATTTCGTGGAATTCTATGCTTTCAGGTTATGTTCAAAATGATCAAGCAAGCGAAGCCTTATTACTTTTTGAGGAGATGCTGGATTCGGGGTGTAAACCTAATCCAGTGACAATGTTGATCATGGTATCTGCCTGTGCTTATTTGGGCTCTCAACATCTGGGAAGGAAACTCCACGGTTTTGTTATTGATAAAAGGATTAAAATTGATGCAACTCTCCGTAATGCACTAGTGGATATGTATGCTAAATGTGGGGATTTAGACAGTGCTACCAGGATGTTTAATGATACTCATCTGAGGGAACGTGATACCACTTCATGGAATGTGCTGATTTCTGGGTATGGAATGCATGGATATGGGAAAGAAGCATTGAATCTATTCTCACAAATGCTCCAAGAAGGCATTAAGCCAGACCATATTACTTTTACCTCTCTTCTCTCTGCCTGCAGCCATGCAGGTCTTCTTGATGAGGGTAGGAAATATTTTGCAGACATGAAAAAGCACTCTGTGACACCCCAGGCGAAACACTATGCTTGCATGGTTGACATGCTAGGCAGAGCTGGACTCCTCAACGAAGCTTTTGATATGGTTCAACAGATGCCAATGCCGGAAAATGATGGTGTTTGGGGGGCTTTGCTTTTGGCTTGCAGAATCCATGAGGATACTGAATTAGGGGAAATTGCCGCGAGAAGCTTGTTTCAACAAGAACCAAATCATGCTGGATACTATGTACTAATGTCAAACATATATGCAGCTTCTAATAGATGGCAAGAAGTTGGGGAGTTGAGGCAAAATATGAAGGATAGAGGATTGAGAAAGCCTTCAGCATTCAGCGTGATTGAGATTGGTAAAGAGGTTCATGGCTTCCATACAGCTGATTGAGTGAACCCATACTGGCAGGAAGTTTATAAGAAGGTAGAGGGCTTGGCAGTTGAAATTAAGATGGCAGGACATGTACCGAACCTGTTGTATGTCTTGCACGATGTGTAAGAGGAAGACAAGGAGCTCACTTTAAAATATCACAGTGAAAAGCTTGCTTTGGCCTTCGGAATCATGAAGACTGATCCAGAAATATCAATTCAGGTTACGCATCTGCAATGATTGCCACTCAGCGTTCAAGTTTGTCGCTTATCTTTATGGGTGGAAGGTTGTTGTTAGAGATGCAAATCGATTCCATCACTTTCAAGATGGAAGTTGCTCGTGCAATGATTATTGGTAGCAGCCAAACCTGAACCCTGCATCTCAGCTTTTCTGTAGGATGTTTGGATAAGGAATTTATGTCGGGCAAAATTTGATTTTCAATGTTCTTTTGTAAGGTGCTTTTGAGTGAAGTTGATCAGGCAATTAAATCCCTTTCCTTCTTCGAAAAGCTGAATCTTGGAGAAGATGAACCGGTAATCACGACTTTTGCCAACAATCCCGCATTTAGAAACGCAATTTGGTGCTTATGATAAGTAGTCTACAAAGACCTGCCCTATTTAATTGGCGATATGCGATTGTGATTCTTTTCCTGGTACTTATATTTTTATGCTTAAGAGCATGGGAATTTCTAGAGGTTCATGAAAGTTTTAGGTACAAGATTATGTAATAATTTTTTTAGTTGAAAACTTCTTGAAAAATACAAAAATGTATTATGTCAGCATAATATTAATAAAAGAGAATGTAATATATTCTAAATATAACAAATTGGTTATGCAACTTTCACATGGTAAAATTTCTATGAGCATGCATGAATTTTCCTCATTTTTGCACTTCTATTCATTGATCTTTAGATAGGCTGACAGAGTCCTAGTCTAATTTGAAGACACAGGATTTGGTATTGATGGGTTCTTGACTTTGCAGTTCATACTTCCCATGGATTGCTTTTCCATTGAGCCTGGAAAGTTGAACACTATAACTTGTTAACTTGTTGCCTAACTGTTGAGACTGAGACAGCATTATTTTGAAGAAAACAAATCCATGGTCCTCGTTGAAAATAGGTCGGGATGCAAAGGCTCATACAAAGTTTTAACTTGGAAGGAAGATTCTGAGCTCGGACCAACCATGGAACCGAAACTTAAAACGTGCATCTCGAGCCAACCTGGTCGGTCCCCAAAAATTTTGGCTTTGTCAGGCAGGGACTTGGCACTTTTTGGCTCGAAAAAGAAAAAAAAAAAAACAACAACATTTGAAGATTATTCTTTGCTTGTACTTCCGTAGGCGACTTGCTCAAATCCAAAGGCCTTTACCAAAAGATACGACTTTTCGAGGATTTTTTTTTTCTTTCTTTCTTGATTGGAAAAAAAAGAAGTTTTTTTGGTCACAACAGAACAAAAAAAAAATAAAAATGGTGGCTTGACGTGTCAATCGTGCTCTTCTACTCCATCCCTTTCTTCTTCATCTCTTTTCTTCCTTCGCCCGACAGCCTAGCCAAGAAAATATCCTTCAAATTCGATTGGACATCAACTCAAACTCAACCTATATTTTCTCCTTTCTTCTTTTCCTTACATCCTTAATGAGAATTGTAACTGAGAAAAACTACCCACAAATTTTTGTCTGAAAAAACATGGAAGTTTTATGTTCTTCTTCTTCTTCTTCTTTGGCAATTCATTTGCATTCACGTTGCATATTTTCCCATCCTTCGTCACCTCCACGTTTGCCTTTTCATTTCCACGGGAATAATAATCATACTTCAATTTCTTCTTCAAATTCTTCTTGTTTTGGCCTCTCAATCTCTCGTTACAATAACTTTATTCATGTTAAAAATCCCCATTCCCATAAAAGAAGAAAACGCATTCAAATTTCTGCAGTTTTCGAGCGTTTTACAGAGCGAGCAATCAAAGCCGTGATCCTTTCTCAGAGAGAAGCCAAATCTCTTGGCAAAGACATGGTGTTTACCCAACATCTTTTGCTGGGTTTGATCGGTGAAGATCGCGACCCCAATGGTTTTTTGGGGTCAGGCTTAACGATTGATAAGGCTCGTGAGGCTGTTCGTAGCATTTGGCAAAGTAGTAATCATGATTCAGTTGAGGATTCGGGTTCTGGGTTGGGTAAACAAGAAGGGTCCATAGTTTCTTCAACGGATGTGCCGTTTTCGATAAGCACGAAACGGGTTTTTGAGGCTGCTGTGGAGTATTCGAGAACTATGGGTTATAATTTTATTGCACCGGAACATATTGCTATTGGTTTGTTCACCGTTGACGATGGAAGTGCTAGTCGGGTCCTTAAAAGGTATATTTTTCTTTTTAAATGAGCAAATTTGTTTCCTTTCTTGCTGGTGGAACATTTTTGTAGATCATTAACATGAGCTATCCTGTTTGTTTTGAATTGTCTGATATTTGATGTTATTAGATAGTTAATTTCAGAAGCTCATGAAGAAGCTTGATTTTTGTTGTTTCATTATGATTTACAGTGATGTTAGGTGTTTTTACTTTGCATTGCATGTACTGATGCAAAGAGGGGGCAGAAACAGGAAAGGAAAATAATGTACTGTAGAGTTCTTACAATTTAAAGGAATTTAACATTTGACTTCCTGTTAGATTTTTTACGTCATTAATTTTGTATGGAGACCAAATAACTATTTAAATTTAACATTTGACTGTAGAGACAATAGAAAAGTATATTCACTTGGTTTCTCTGCCAAGTGATTCGCATCTGCATGAGCTTCTTGGTCTGAAGCACATACCATGCAAGTTTCATGTCATTAATTTTTGTACGCAAAACCTCAGATTGGGAGCAAATATAAATCACTTGGCTGCTACAGCAGTCACCAGATTGCAAGGGGAGCTTGCAAAAGATGGTAGGGAACCTTCGGTGTCATCAAAAAAGATGCGTGAAAAATCTCTTTCGGGTAATGCTGCTGCTTTGAGGTCCCCTGACAAGGCAAGAGGTAGAAATTTGATCTATTCCTTTTCTTTCTCTATATTTCTTTTTCAGAATAACCGAGGGTAATGCTTTGTACCTCATATGTGATTGTTAGGGAAAAGTGCTTTGGCTCAATTCTGTGTGGATCTTACAGCTCGTGCAAGTGAGGGACTTATCGATCCTGTTATTGGCAGAGAGACTGAAGTTCAAAGAATTGTTCAGATACTTTGTCGCAGGACCAAGAATAACCCTATTCTTCTTGGTGAAAGTGGGGTTGGTAAAACAGCCATTGCTGAAGGACTTGCGATTAGTATTGCACAGGCAGAAGTCCCAGCATTTCTCTTGGTCTGTCTCTTCACAAGTAATTGATGTTCTAGATAGTGTAGCACTATTGGCAGTTCCTTTTTACTCCATCTAAATGCCCATTGTCATACTTCTCATGACGTTGTATCTCCAAAATTTATTGACTTCTTGCTCGTTTGGTGTGCAGAATAAAAAAATAATGTCCTTGGACATAGGACTGCTCATGGCTGGTGCGAAGGAGAGGGGAGAATTAGAGGCACGTGTTACTGCTCTGCTAAGCGAAACAATAAAATCAGGTGCCGACAACGAGGGATTGCTTTTTTTGGGAGCTGAAATCTATTTTATTGTTCCTCATACTTGACTTACCTGTTCTGCAGGTGATATCATTCTTTTTATTGATGAAGTCCACACACTGATTGGATCTGGTACAGTTGGCCGAGGAAACAAGGGATCTGGTCTTGACATTGCGAATCTATTGAAGCCTGCACTTGGAAGGGGTGAATTACAGGTAACTGTTTCTCATATGGTAATTTTTACAGAGAACCTGAAATGCCAAAAGCATAGGCATGCTGTTTACTGCCGTCATTGAAGATGACATTTTGGAAATCAAACAATAGCTGCATTAATACATCTGAATGACCTCTTGGAGTGAAAAGGTGGCACCCATGTTCCTTCTACTGGAGTCCAATTTGTTTTCTCCTACAAAGCTTTTTTTAAATGGGTTGAAGTTGGCATCTTTAGTGCCCTTTCCATATTCTTTCACCTACTTGTGCAGAAGGAAGAAAAGGAGATTTTACTGGTGGAAAATAAAAATAGTTTTGAAACAGAGAGGAAGTAGGAGTCAAGTCCTTAATGGCAAATTTTTCTTGAACTAAGGTGGCAAAGAGAGAAAAATTAGAAGTCTAAGTTGGGGAAAGTCCAGCTTACTGAGTTTTTTCAAAGATTCGTAGTTTGTAGAGGACAATTCAGGGCATGCCTTAATATTTAAGTATAGATTTTGCATTTCTTCTTATTATTCTTGCCATACCCTGATATTTGTGCTTTTCAGGACTAAGGTCTGCTCATTGACCAAGCTGTTATTGGTGTATTTTTTTTATCGGGCACTAATATTACATCTTTTGCAGTGTATCGCATCAACAACTATAGGGGAATATAGGAGCCAATTTGAAAAGGATAAAGCGTTAGCACGTAGATTCCAGCCAGTATGGATTAATGAACCAAGTCAGGTAGTTTTTTAAAAAATCCATTCTATATTTAAATTATTGTCTATCTCCCTCTTTTCTTTTGGATTTGAGATAATACCTTATAGGAGGACGCAGTTGGGATATTGCTTGGTCTGCGTGAAAAGTATGAGTCTCATCACCACTGCAGATACACTCTGGAAGCAATAAATGCTGCTGTGTACCTGTCAGCAAGATACATTCCTGACAGGTATCTTCCAGATAAAGCAATTGATCTCATTGATGAGGCTGGAAGTCGAGCCCGTATTGAGGCATTTAGGAGGAAAAGAGAGCAAGAAACTGGTATTCTGTCGAAGGCACCTGACGATTATTGGGAAGAAATCAGAACTGTTCAGGCCATGCATGAAGTGGTAATATCTTGTATCCTGTGTGTACATTAGTTTTTGATTTGCTCTAAGCCTCTAACGTCCTTTGGAATGTCTGTCATGAGTAGGTCATGGCGAGTAGGCTGAAACACGATGCTGGTGCTTCCAATTCAGACGATTCCAGTGAGCTCCTTTTACAATCTCCTTTGCCATCCACTTCGGAGAATGATGAGTATGTTCCCTTTTTTTTTTGGGCTAGGTTATGTTGAATGTTACATCCATTAGCTTTTTGGTCCTTTAGGCTGTGTCTGGTTTCTAACTAATTTTTTGTGGTGATTATTCCAGACCCATTATTGTGGGACCTGAAGAAATTGCAACAGTTGCTTCAGTTTGGTCAGGGATCCCAGTGCAGCAGATCACTGCAGATGAAAGAATGCTTCTAGTTGGCCTTGATGAGCAACTTAAGAAAAGGGTTGTTGGTCAGGACGAGGCTGTTGCTGCTATTTCTCGAGCTGTTAAGAGATCCCGTGTTGGCCTGAATGATCCAGATAGACCAATTGCCGCAATGATCTTTTGTGGTCCAACTGGGGTTGGGAAAACTGAATTAACAAAAGCTTTAGCAGCGTGCTATTTTGGGTCGGTAAGTTTCATGCTATTATTCATGCCTAGCGAACTTATGCTCCAGATCTCAGATTTGGAGGAGTCTCTCTTTAAAATCAGTTTTGAAGTATAGCCTTTCAGTTGTAAACTTTTTGTATGATAAGACTTATTACAAAATACTGGAACTTTACTTTTGGCATGAAAGAAAACCGAATATTTGAAAAGTAATACTCGAGCAGCCTCGTAGTTAATGTTTGTTTTTTGGTAATGTATCAGTTGGCCTCTAACAACTGCTTAATCCTGCCTTTTTTTTTTTTTTTTCCCTTTTAATGCCATTTTTGCAGGAGGATGCCATGCTTAGATTGGACATGAGTGAATACATGGAGCGACATACAGTGAGTAAATTAATTGGATCACCCCCAGGTTATGTTGGTTATGAAGAGGGGGGGATGCTTACAGAAGCTATTAGAAGAAGACCATTCACGTTGTTATTGCTTGATGAAATAGAGAAAGCCCATCCGGATATATTCAACATCCTTCTCCAACTGTTTGAAGATGGTCACCTCACAGATTCACAGGTTTGTATTCTTGTGAAGTGTACTTGTCTAAGATGCTGGTGTTGAGGAAAATAATACATGGTGCTTTTCACTTGAGACAATTAAAAGACAAATAATCATCGTTTATGCATAGTCTTAACATTCGATAACTTTGATAGCAATTTATTATCCCTGTATCTTATTTGAGATTCTGTTTCTCAGGGTCGAAGAGTTTCTTTCAAGAATGCATTGGTGGTGATGACTTCAAATGTCGGTTCTTCTGCCATTGCAAAGGGTAGGCGTGGCTCCATTGGTTTCTTACTCGATGATGATAAATCGACTTCATATGCTGGAATGAAGGCTCTAGTAATGGAAGAACTGAAGGCATATTTCCGTCCTGAGTTACTCAACAGGATCGATGAAGTAGTTGTATTCCGCTCACTTGAGAAACCGCAGGTTTGTAACTTTCTGTTGATTCATTTAAGAATAGCCATATTCTGTTTGTCCCTGGAGTCCATGCCTGAGCAGCCTCTTTTACATGATATGTATCACTTGAAATTTTCCTGTGATTTAGAATAAGAGGTAATACAAGGCTGTAAAGCTATGTTGCTCCGAATCTTCATTTTTCTTAAAGTATCTGTGTCTGACATTCATGTCCGAAACGTATCCAGAGATATGGGTATGAGGATATGATCATGTAAGGACTTTTCAAATGGCCATGTTCGACACACCCGAGTTTGAGTAACACCAGCTGTAAAATCTGTTCATCTAGGGTTATTACACTGAAACCCCGTCAGTCACATTTGTCTTTTTTTTTTGTTCAGATGCTTGAGATTGCAAACCTGATGTTGCAAGAAGTTAAGGCAAGGCTGATGTCACTCGGAATTGGTTTGGAGGTGTCTGAATCAATCAAGGACCTAATCTGTCAACAAGGCTACGATCAGACCTACGGTGCTCGGCCCCTTAGAAGGGCAGTTACCTCAATAGTTGAAGATCCCTTGAGTGAAGCCCTCCTGGCTGGAGATTACAAGCCTGGTGAAACCGCTGTTATCGATCTGGATGCTTCAGGGAACCCCATTGTTACAACTCGATCAGACAACAACATCAGCTTGTCTGATACAGCATCTATCTTCTAGTTTTTCTTCTTCCTAGTAGTATGTAGTTTCATGAATTGAACCCAGGAATTCATGTAGTTACCCTTAGCATTTAGTAGGTTCGAATTTCAAATTACAGCATTTGTCACTCATTCTTCTATTCTCGAGTTACGATATCTTTTACATCAAAAAGAAAAATTGTTTCATGATGTAAACTTATATTTGTAAATAATATAGGGATTTTTTTTGGGTAGTTTAGAGTATATTTTAATTTATGTAATTGTATATGAGTAAAGCTTTTAAGTAATCAAATTACGCAATATAGAGTATATATTTCATTTTCTCATCTCTCCTATGCTGAATTTCTTCAATTTTTAATTATTTATAAATATACAACTCACATAACAAGCTTAATATCATTTTATTTTGATAAATTTCCTTTTTTTTTCATTGTAAACAGAAAAAGTTTCATAAATAATGTATGAACCATCAAATCAATTTTTTTCTTAAATTAGGTAAGGCACTTATTTCCTTTAAGCGACATTTCAAGTTCGAGTCTTGTAAAGGGAGAAAATCATTGTTAAGAGAATTTTATTTCCTTGTAAGCTTTCACGGCTTGAAGTGGATTAATCGAGATTTAATGAGTTTTCGGAGATTGGGTTTTCGCCAAAAAGAAAAAACAATTTTTTTCCTAAAGTCTTTCAACCACTGACCCTTAAAATCAAGAAAAAAATGAAAATATCTTTTAGCACTAAAAAAGAATTATAATTATTAAAGAAAATCAAGTTGCATTGATGCAAAAAATTAATTAGTTTTACAACTTATATTATATTGTTTAATAATATAATCGTATTAATCTTGTATATAAATTTTTAAATCAATTTGAAACTCGAAATACTATAGTTTTAAATGTGTTTTCAAAGGTTAAAATTTTTTTATATTAAATAAATAATCAAAACATATTTAATTAATGAAAAAATCAAAATCCAAGTTTATAACCTACGAACAATAATTGAATCAGACAATTATAAATAATATAAAAAATATAAAATTAGATTATTTTTAACAATAGATAAATGAATATTACATTTTTCAAGGAAAAAAATAAGTGAATAAAAATAAAAAATTAAGCAAAATGTGTTTTCTTCTTTAAATGAAAATTATATTATTGATGTAATTTTATTAGTTTATATTATTTTATTTTATAATTTGAATATATATATATATATATAAATAGAAGGTAAAAAATTGTGGAAGCCTAATCGCCTCTGGCTTTGGTTCTCTTTTAGTTTTTTACAGAGGTTAGGCTGCGGGCTTAAATTCTCCATTAAAATCATTCTGCTTCTCATCTCAGTCATTTTGTCATGGCCAAGCCTCCCTTGCCTTTGATCAAACTCAATTTCCCCGCCACCATTAAGCAAGAACCACTTCAATCGCCGGTTTCCCTACCTACTCCTCCGGAGCCCATTCCGCTACCGTTAGCGGTGGTTGTCAAAACCGAACCGGAGCAGCCTGGACAACCTGAACAACAGAAACCACCGCCAGAACCACCGCAAGTGCAACTACAACAACAACATCACCAAGAAGAAGAAGAACGACAACCCCAGTTCTTAAAATCGATCAACGACCTCGCCTCCCTCTCCTCCGCAATCCATGCGTTCAAATGTAGGTTCGACGAATTAACGGAACACCTCGATTTCATCAGCCAAGCCATCGACTCCAAATTCAATGAGTCGCAACAAGAAGAACAACGCACACAAATAGAAGCCCAACAACCTCCTATCAGATCAACGGAAACTGTAAGTGAAACGATAAAAACAGGACCCGAGATGGCTTCTCCTCCGAAAGCCTCGCTATCCGAAATTCAAAGCCTCTGCGAGAGTATGCGCGGCAAAGGACTCCGTAAATACATTGTCACCCATTTATCGGACGTCCCGAAGCTTCGAGAAGAAGTCCCTGCGGCTCTAAAGCTTGCCCCAGAACCAGCCAAATTGGTTTTAGATTGCATTGGGAGGTTCTTTCTACAAGGAAGAAAGGCTTATACGAAGGAATCGCCCTTGATTACGGCAAGGCGAGCTTCCGTATTGGTGTTGGAGTTTTTCCTTTTGATGATGGGAGCTTTTCGCGGTGAAGGCGGGGTTAAGATTTCCGCAGACCTTAGGGTAGAAGCAGAGAAAGGAGCTGTTGCGTGGCGAAAGAGGATGATTAGCGAGGGTGGTTTGGCTAAGGCCACTGAAGTTGATGCAAGGGGTTTGTTCCTCTTCGTTGCTTGTTTTGGGATTCCTAAAGTGTTCAAGAGTGAGGACTTGGTGAATTTGCTGCGGTTGTGTAATCTCAGGGGAATTTCGGATGCGGTAAAGGGCTCTCCCGTGCTTCCTGGTAAAATGCCAGGTAGTGGCATTTTGGGTTCCTTACATTTTATGAATTGCTTATACATTCACGATTCTTTTGGGATGTTACCAATGCCATTATGAGTATGGAGTGTCATTATTCTTATATAGTCGTTAAAACAGTGTTTTGAAGCCTGCCATTTCGTTTTACGTATAAAGGCTTAGATTTGTTGAGGAAGTTAACATTTGCCATAGTCTTCATGCTTGCTTTTAATTGCATATCCAAGTTCCAAATTTTAACAATCCTATTCATGATGATTAATCTTGTTTTCTTCGTGGTTAAAATCAGTTTAGGTAAGATTATAATCCTATAGATTTTAAAGCTTCACAAATGAGTTTATATTGCTACCATTGTAACTATAAATAAGGAAACCAATATTGCTTGTTTACTTACCATGTAACCTTACAACTCAGCCTGTAGCTGAAAAAGTGGAACGCCTTAGAGTGGATGGTTTATTTTTTCTAGTAACAAGAACAGTGAAAAAAATGAAGAATAGCCTTTCTTGATGTGCTTTAGAATCCCTTTTTGACTGTTAGCCAGCTCTGAGTCACCCTGGGATTTTTTTTATATTACTGCCTGGAGATAAGTAAATTACTCCAGCATTTGAAATGTTTATTCGTCTTCACATAGCTAGAAGATTAATTGTTGAGTTCAGTGTAGGAAGAGGAAATATAGGTAACTCTTTGGTCGGTAAATTAACTCCAATGGCTCCATCGCAAACTGGGCATCTATTTTAGCGGATAGAGAATGTTAAATGTTTGGAGGAAGTTAGCTGCTATTTTGGGATTTTTTTTTTTTTTTTTTTCAATAGCTGATAGCCTGGAACTAGGGGTGACATTCATAAATATTGAGATCAAAGGGATGAAGATGGCAGAAAAGGTGGATTTACCATGACGTAAGGTCCAGGGAAAGAGGCTTTCTTGGTGCATTTAGATTAGCTCTTGTAGACTTCTCTGCGCTCATGAATTCTCTGTTGTTTTTGGTTAAGACTTCTTTACTTGAATCTCCTTGATTTTAAGAGAGTTTCATGGTATTGAGGGAGGCAGTCTTGTGTGCCTAATGGCTGTTTCTAGTAGCATATGGTCTTTCAGAAAGTAAAAAAAAAGGGTCTCAAGACTGTAATCAACCTTTTGAAAAAAGTTTTTCTGCCTCAGTTTTGAAGTGTCCATAACAAGAATTCTCGCAGAAATCGGACATCTATTTGTTTACCATATCAAGGCAATGGTGAACTAAATATGGCTGCATCTGTTTATTATTGTTATTATTATTTCATTGAGGGTGGAGTGGTAAGGTGGTTACATGTAGATTTTCTTTCATTGATGTAATTATTGAGACTTCTGTGTGACGCTTTTGTCTGCTACAGATATTATACAGCATATGGCGAAGAATGGAATGTATGTTGAAGCTGTTGATATTGCTTCCATCTTTGGGCTTGAGGATAAATTCTCCCCTAAGACAATTTTGACTTCATTCTTGCAAGAGTCTACAAAAGCATTCAAGAGGGCAAAACAGGAAGCAAATAATTCCCCTGTGGCACTGGTATGGTCCTTTTTAATCTGCTGTCATACAAATGATCTTTTATGTTTCTTCATGCTTCAATATTGCATTCATTTTATTATGGCTTTTTGCAGAGAAAGGCTACTGAAAAGCAATTAGATGCTCTGAAATCCATAGTCCAGTATTTGAAAGATCGCACTAGTGATGTAACGAAGCTTCTTGGTTCGTGGCAAATTGAAGAGAAGATAGCCAAGTTGGAAGAAGAAATTGCTGAGCTAGATAAAAGGATCGAGGAGAAGCAAATGAAGCCAAAAAGGAAACTGGATGAAATGGGATCCTCAAGTGGGGTTAAGAGTCAAGAAATGAAGCGTTCTCGGCTTGCAGCCAAAGGGTCCCCTTTGCCAAAATCTTCTCATGTAAATGGGTTGCACGAGCAACAGACTGCTATGCTTGCTGAAGGCATGAGGTTATATGATGGTTTGGGCCGTAGTTCTTATGACAGTGCTATTCCTGGTCATGTCAACAATTATCCTACTGCCTCAGCTCTAACACATGGGTCAACCATATGTCCTTTTCCTGAAAATGGGATTGGCCAAATGGGAGGAATCACTGGTGTTGGAAGCAGCAGTATGGTGACAAGCTTGGGTTTCAACTCAGCAAGTTCCTATTCTAGGGCTCATGGGGAGATTGAAGTTGATAAGTCTGGGCGAATAATGGGCAGGAGCGGTCTGCCATATGGACAGCCACAAGGCTCTGTTGCGCAATCTGCCGCAATGAGATTTGGTAGTTTATTTGGGTCCTCACCATCTATAGAAGGCTTTATTGGTCTGCCGGATATTAATGATCAGAAACCAGCAGATCTGTATCGGTTTGCTGATTCTATAAGGTAAACGAGTCTTAAAGCGGTAGCTCTCTCACATACCAGCACTTTGCCAACTGGTGGCGCTCTTCCAACATCCTTTAGTTATTAATGAATTACAAGTGCCTAGTTGTGTCTTTCATTTTACTCCATACATAGTTTCTGACAGGGAGAAAGTGAAAGCCTTTTCTTTTTTTTAAAAAAATTTTACCCAGGAGGGTACTCTCTGGCATCTGCAAAACCTCTGCTGCTTCATCGGATTTTGCTTGTTGATAAGATGGCAATGAAGGCATTTTGTTTCAGTTTAAAAGCTATTCTCTCAACAGCGCCCCCAAGTGAACCATTTGGGTTTATCATTTTTTAAGGGCCATGGTTTTGAATACGAGCTTCTGATTATTATGAAATATCAGGCCCTGGGGTTCAGAATAGGCCCTGGGGTTCAGAATAGTGTTCATATGTCAATAATGAAACCAATTTGATACAGATTATAAGCATCATAAACAAACGATTTTTAGACACTATGATTAACGATAATACAGAGTTAATAATTTATATAATATAAATTATTATTGTTTCAAAAGTTATATAAGTATATACATTTTGAACTCAATGATAATACAAAATATTATGACTTAAAACTGGACTAAATATGAAATAGTATGAACATATTGCGAATATAATAACTTGGTCCCTGAAAACCCAATAACAAGTACAAAGTATTCAACAAATATGGGTTATGAAACCAACCCATTTTTTCATTAGCTTATAGAATAGAAGTAAAACCCAACTCTTTGAACGATGAAAATGGCTGATCCTTTTGGCGGGAGAGACGAGACGTGAGAAAGAGATCAAAGCCTCCCCTTTAGTTTGTAGTAATTTCATACTTTGTGCATAAAGAAAGTAAAGACTCCAGTCCAGAGTAGTTTTTTGGAACCTCAAAATGGATCAAGCAATGCGTTGAGACTCCTTGAATCGGATTGGTATTCTCCAAGACGACTCCATAACAGTCCCACTCGATGCGATTTTTCCGGTACCAGTCATTCTTTTATCAAGAAACACCCACTTTGCATTGTTCTTTTCTGTTTTTTTTTTTTTCCCGGGAATTTTTGTAAGCATATTAGTTAATTACTGCTTTCTTGAATTCCTTTGTTCTTTCATTTCTTGGGGGGGATATATGCAAAATTCACAGGGGGGTCGTTTTTTACCCAAAGAAGTTCGATGGATCTTAATAAAGCCCACAGTCTGTTGACCAACAAAACCACAGATTTCAACGCTTCAAACTGCAATGTACGGGTTCACCATTGGTTTCTTTTTTATCTGGTTTATATTAATTTGGACATTGGAGAAAATCTTGAGATGAGACGAGACCTGATGGTTTCTGATTTCCTCCTGATTGCTGGGAGCATGTTTATCAACAGAAACTGATCGAGAATATGTCTTTAGATTCTGAATCGAGAAAGATTATGGTTTTCAGAGGAAGCACAAAATCAGATAGAAAGCCCAGCCGTTTTGATGAGATGAGACGAGAAGCAGCCGTATTTGATAATGAGATCCAATAGACTCAAAATCGGTGCATCCTCAAGTTAGTCCAATTCCAGTTTGTAATTTGGATTCTAGTTACTACACAATGTGTCCCTGTGTTTCTCGGATCCCTTTTTTTCTCTTAAAGTACTCTAAGTGCGACATGTCTTACATACGCACACACACATATATATATATATATATATAACTTTGAATTGAAAAAAATTGAATATATTCATATCGGACATGTATTTCTAAGTCTGGATAACATAGGAAAAAATAGACTTTGTCAATACTGTTGGTTATTCGATGTGGAATGTTGGTGCAGGGAGAAAAGAGGGTTTTGGATGCGCTGGGGCTTATAGATGACTACTGTGTGAACATCATGAGCTAGGGTAAAAGCAACATTCTTGCTGTTGCCTTGGGTCCGGCACTGTACTTTCTGGAACTCAGAGGACCAGAGTGTGCACCAGTTGTTGCAAGTTCGAGGTGGCAATGATTGGCCTATAAGTGTAACCGGGTCCCACGAAGCCAGAACTCTAGCTGTTGGATATATGTGCTCCAAACTTCAGCTCTGGGATGCTGAGTCTTCCAGACTTCTCTCTCTTATCTTTCATTTTGAGATCAATTTATTCAAAGCTCATAGAAGTATACTTGTTTAAGCGCCTAACTACACACTCAATCTAGTAGGTTCGATTCATACAAGTTGAGCCTCGGACATATTTATTTAAATTTGGGTTAGACTAAACCCAGCCCAATTCGAGTTTGGATAAAAAAGTTTAAAAAATTGTGGGTTATGGTATGACCCGGCCATGGACACCTTAAGGTTCCTTAGAAGCATTAATCATTTATATGTTTACATACAGATTAGAAACCTTCAATGTCATAGCAGAAGGATAGCATGCACTGCATGGAATGGCCACATTTTAACATCAGGAAGCCATGACAAATCCATTATCAATCACTATGGTAGATATTCTAAACAATTGGGCACTAATTGAGTTTCATATTTCAACAGTTTTTTGAGATATCTCTTATGTTCATATAATCTATTTTTGCAGTTAGAGCACGAAACAATTTGGCTTCGTGCATAAAGAAGCATGCTGATGAAGTGTGCGGTTTGAAATGGTCTAATGAAGGCAACAGATTGGCAAGTGGAGGCAATGAAAACCTGTTATATACATGGGAAGCTTCCAGTATGAGTTCATCCAAATTCCTACATCAACTAACTGATCATGGTGCCGCGGTCAAGGCCCTTGCTAGGTGCCCTTATCAGCACAATGTTCTTGCCTCTGGGGGAAGCTTGAATGATGGATGTATTAAGATATGGAATATACAAAATGGAATCCGCATTAACAGTATTGAAACCAAAGCAGTGGTAAATATATCTGCATTTTTTAATTTTTCGATTTAACAATTAGCATTAGTAATTTGATGCAAAATGAGTAGATTTCTGGGCTGGAATGGAACAGACATCATAAGTAGATATTGAGTGGACATGGGTACAGCACAATGGAGGATCAAAACAACCTATGCCTTTGGAGGTACCCTTCCATGACCAAAGTGCGGGAGCTGGGGAATCATGAATCCAGAATTATCAACCTTTGCCAGGTTTTTAACCATTCAAACTTTAAGTTCAGAACCCAGCCGAATGATTAGCATGAAAAAAAAAATTTTGAAGTTTCTCTTGTTTTGTGCGTTTGTAGAGCACTGATGGAGTAACTGTGATATCTGATGAGGCCGATGAGTCTCTCTGGTTTTGGGACGTTTTTGGACCCCCTACTACTGGAACTTCAATGGTTTCAGATCTTCAAGGTCCTTTCTCTTTGAAAACGTCTTTGATAAGATGATAGCATACGGATCATTCGTTCAAAACATGCTATTATTTTTCTAACTTATTCAGTTATATTGTACCATAATAGATACATGGTAGGCCTCGTTAGTTTCCATTCTGCTTTCTTATACAACTGAGAAGATACAGGGATCTAGATTTGGTAATTTTTGACAAACAAACACGACACATTTTGTAACTTGGTGTTTCTGACATGCTTGTTTGCTTGTACTTACTCTAGTTTGAGGAGAAGGACATAGTGAACTACATAGTACTAATATACTATCAAAACATCTGTAGTTAAAAAATGATCTTTACTAATGGGCAATAAAATCAACAAATGATCCATATACACCAAAGCTTAAAGATGGGTAAAGAGTATAAAACAAATTGTTGAATCTTTCATTAACTGCATTGCAGTACCTATGAGTTTTTCTACTGATTGAGTTGCAATGATGACTTACATGTTCATTGGATATGCTCCGATATTTCCGGAAGAACGAAAATAGGTGCTTCAATTACGCCCAGATTCTTTTACGAGGAGCAAGATCTGATGTTTTGATTTCATCAATCTTCGCAGCCACGATGAAATCATTCAAGCTCAAGCCTCCTGCAATTCAAACAAACAAAGGTTTTGTTTTGGAACAAGCCTGATAAATAATCATTGGATAGAGCACTCCTATGTTACTCAAACTCAGCTATGAGTGTCAGACATGCGCATAACCATGCTCGGAAATGTCTGGAGCAACATAGGAGCACTCTGCTATTTAGCTGCAGGATAAAATGAATACTGCTATTGCTGTAAGGGGATGATTTTTGTAGGTAACTACGGGAGAAACGCTAAGTTGGAAAGTTTACCAATCGAAGCAGTCCACAGTTCAGCTCTAACTTGATTTGGCTCTTCCAAGTGGAGATTTGGAAAATGCCCAGTGGCTTCTGTAACTTTATAAATCCTATTGATCAGCTCAACTCCGCATTTGAAATCCCTCAATTTCCATAGACACTGCAGCTTAAGTCCACCTTCTTCATCCAACAGCCTCCATCCAACAACCTAAAAGCAAGAAACTCTCATTTTCAGCATGAATAATCAGAAATCTATGATTTTATCATCCAAAGGTTTTCAATGCAGATTCTCATATGCCTATCTAAGAATAACCATTACGTCACAACAAGTAAATATACTTATCAACTATGTTACTCGGATTTAGTTGTATCAAATATGGGTATGTTCAATTTTTTTGTCAAGTTTTTTCATGTACTTGTAAGATCCTGGAAGGTTATATCCACACATGTCGAGATATGCATCGGATACTAGTGTCGGATACGATTGGAATAACATAGCTTATACAAGATGTTATCAGTAACATCTTTCCATTGTCATCCGGCTTAAACTTGCTTTAAAAGGATGCATGATCCATCTTAGTGAGAAAATTCTTTAATTGAATTATTACACACTAGCAGGAGATTTGCAGCTTTGAAAAACATGTTACAATCCACGAATTTTCTTGACTAAATCAGAGTCTTCAAGCTGCTAATATAACAAATGAAATAGTTCTTTTTTTTTTCTCTAAAAGTTCTAGTATCATAAAATTTGATAGAAGAGCATTTTGTTGACATCATGAAACATGGGCAAGAAGAAACATCAACAATTAAAACTATATAAACCTTCTAAGCTTCATGTCAGCATCTACTCATAATGAATAAAACAAGAACTTCTAATTTGGAGGGTGGGAGAAGAAGCATCAACAAAGCTGATAGCAGTAACTAGAGAAAAATAAATCAATCCCATTAACCTCCATTCAGAAACATAATCATCATAAGCTTTTGTGTCAAAATATGTTGGGAAAAAGGAGCAACAAAAGAAAGGGGTAATTGCAAAATCACCTTCTTAATTAGAGCCTTAGCATCATCCAGTGACATGGGAGGCTGCAAAGGAGAAACAGGGGAGCAATCTTGCTGAGCGAGAGAAAGAGCTGAGGCTTTAGGAATAAGGATCTTGTGCTCCGTGTCAACGTTTCCCAACACTTTCTCCGCAAACCCACTCTCTATTTCTTCTGGGAAAGGGTCTCGAGCCCCGAAATCACCCAACAAGTCAGAGCCCATAGCCTGAGTCCTGAGGGAGAGTCGACCCCGAGTTGCCGGGTGGGAAAAACCCGCGATTAAGTGGTGGTGGCGGCGACGTGGAGCAGAGATGGGAGGAAGAAGGAGACTGACGGAAAGGTGTGTGGCGGTGGCAGCCATGGGAAGTTGCCTGCAGCTTCTACGGTTGCTTTTGTGTTAGCTAAGAACACGAAGTTTGTCTTTGCAGGCCTATCTGGTCATTGAAACTTAACTGGCTAGGAACCATTCAACATGCCCATTGGTTGATGTCATTGTGGTGGGTTTGGGAATTTGGACCCACTTTTTTCCTTTCATTTCAAGCACTAGTTTCTTTTTTTTACTTTTCTTTTAACTGCGTCTTGCTTGATTAATAATTATAAAGTAAAAATAGCGAAAAATATATTCAGTAATTTCAAGTTCCATAGAGAAACAAAATATGAACGTAATATATTTAATAAATATAAAAATATTTAATATTTTTAAATATAATTAATGGGTACGTTTAATATTTATATTATATTTTTATTTAAAATTTTTATTTTTATTTTTATTTTTATTTTTATTTATAAGATTAATACAAAAAATAAAAATATATATAATGCACATACACAATTATTAAATCTAATAAGACGCTTGATTTTCGAAAATAATGTGTAAAATGAACCTAATATCCCCATGTAATTTTATGTGCTATAATATTATATACTTATATAAATTTTTATACATGTAATTTAATAAGTTAACATATTCTTAATTTGTTTATGTTAATATTTTATAAAAAATTATATTTAATATTATTTTTTAATTATTTTTTATATAGCATACTCCAATGATATATCGTGTCTAAAGTTATAGATCTAGTTCTAAAAGATCAATTTTGATGTAAACTTATTGAAAAAATAAATAATTTAATTTAATTTAAATTAAATTTAAATATGATATTTTATAATCTAAGTCGATTTATAAATACGATCCCTCTTCTCAAAATGGAAAACAAAGGGAAAAGGAAAATAAATTTTATGGGCCTTTTGGCTCTCTATCATCTATTCAAAATGAATTTCTGGGCCTTGACCTGAATCTAAAATGGGGGCCTTTTCTGAGCCGAGGGCAAAAACCCAAAACTACCTCCAATGATTTGTACTAACTACAAATTTTACCTCCTTCCGCCAAATACCATCCATCGATCTTCGTATCAGAGAAAAGCAAAAGTCAAAGGCGCACGCCGAATCGACTCACTGTTCCATATAAAAAAAAAAAAAGAAGAAAAAACCCTAATTTGATAAATTTCAATCTTAACACCCAAAAAGAGAGAGAGACGATGGAGCAACATGAAGAGCAAGAGCATGAGGTGTACGGAGGGGAGATTCCTGACGAGGAAGGGGAGATGGACGGTGACGTGGACATGTTTGGCGGAGCGGAAGATTACGAAGGGAATGAGCATGAGCTTGAACAAGATCCTAGTTCCAACTCCAAGGTTCCCGCTACCCCCCCTCTTTTTTTAAGTTTTTTTTTCCCTTAGCTTTAGCTGGGCTTTTTGTCTAATAAAAATTGGCTTTTTTTTAAAAAAAAAAATAAAACATAATTTTAGGACTTGGAGAACATGAAAAAGAGGCTGAAGGAGATCGAGGAAGAGGCCGGAGCTTTACGTGAAATGCAGGCTAAAGTCGAGAAGGAGATGGGCGCTGTCCAAGGTTTTTATTATTATTATTTGGATTTGTATATTATCTCAGTTTTTGGCTAATTATTTGAACTGTTTTGACTTCAATTCGGATTAACTTTGTCTTAAATTGAGAAAGAAAGTATCTTGTTGATTTTGGAAAAATAATTAAACTTCTTTGTTATTGATTTGAATATTTATTTCAGAATTATGGAATGTTGTGTGTGCGAATTTCTGAATTGTTATTTATAGTAAACTGATTTGGTTTTACTTTCTTTTCCTCGATGTATATGAAGATTCCCCAAGTGCTTCTGCAACCCAAGCTGAAAAGGAGGAAGTGGATTCCCGCTCGATTTATGTCGGTAATGTGAGGTTTATCAACCCTTTCCTATGCCTTTCTTTTTTCCTGAACTTTTTTTATTTCTTTATTTGGCGAAATCATCACGTTTACCTTATCTGCTGCTGTCCGATTAATATCTTGAATTCTTGATGATAAAATTCATTTATAAGCTAAAATTATGATTCTGCTTTTAGTTTGGCCAGTAAGAATGTAGGAAGAATTTTAGAGTTTTACCATTATGATCCCTTCAACCTAATTTTGTTTTATGCATATGTATATTGTGTTACTTCAAAAATGACTTGTTATGTGCATCTGCTCGGACAATATGTCAAGGTCAATGTGATTCAAACAAATTTGACCCATAAGAACTTATTCGGAGGAAATGTCGATGGAGTTTGCTGTATGCTTTAATACGTTGTTTGGCTTCTTTGTGTAACTTCTAGACTGTTCAAGTATACAATTAATAAATGATCTCAATGTAATGTAAGTGTAACTCAATGTGGGCTGACCCTTTTTTTTCTTTTTGTGTCTTTGTAACAACAGGTAGACTACACATGTACTCCTGAGGAAGTTCAGCAGCATTTCCAATCCTGTGGAACAGTGAACAGAGTGACAATTTTGACCGACAAGTTTGGTCAACCTAAAGGATTTGCCTACGTTGAATTCGTTGAAATTGATGCTGTTCAAAATGCTCTACTTTTAAATGAATCAGAATTGCATGGTCGTCAGTTGAAGGTTTATAACTTGATTCTTTTATGTGGATTATTACTTCATTAACATAAACCACATGAGGATAAAAGTGTGTTTGGTTTACTCACAGGTCTCTGCAAAACGAACAAATATTCCTGGAATGAAACAGCATCGAGGAAGGCGACCCAATCCATATTTCCGCTCCCGAAGGCCTTTTATGGCGGATCCTGCTTTCTATCCTCCATATGTCTATGGGTAAGCATGGAGATATGTTTTCTTTGTTTGGTTGTTGGTTAGGAAAAAGTTAACTTGATATACTTGGTATCTCTGCATGTTTTTTGAGCTAGTGTTGGTTTTTCTATAATGCTATATGTTTCTTCCACATTAGATGCATGGAAGTGAAAAGATGTCACAGTGCTCGGAAATTATACCTATTTATGATCTCTGCTAACCAATATTTGCTATGACTATAATATTTAAGTTTTTTTGCTATCCGTGCTCCAAAGCACATTCCTGACAGTAATCTGATTTGCATCTTTGGTGTCTATATTACTTTAGAATCTTTCATCTCATCTTTGTAATCAAATTTATTAACTTGGTTGACATCATTTTCAGGAGGGTTCCAAGGTTCAGGCGGCCCATGAGGTACAGGCCATATTAAGACAGATTTCACGTCGTCGGGAGTTGCAATTTTGAGAAGACCGGTATTTATAGTTTATAATGATCATATTGTTGTATCTGTAACATGGAGGGCAAAAAGTTGAGCTGCAATTTGCTTGCCAAAGGGCCGACCGTCTTCTTTCCCAAATTGTGAGGTCGCAGGAGTTTGATGGATTCATTTATTTGACACTGCTTTATGCTTTTGCTTCAACAGGGAGATGAGGCAAAGATGCAAATTGTTGTAGTGAAATATTATTTAAGAATCCCTAGTCGTAGATTTGATAATTTAAGTTTCTTGGATTTGGATGAAGTTCAAAATGTTGGGGGATTCTTGGTTTTTGCTAAAGTGACGGACTTTCTCATAGATCATAATGCATAGGGAGGTTTATCTTCGCAGTTGCTTTTTGTTGCTTCAGTTTCGAGATGAATCACTGCAAGATGAAAGCTTTTTTGGGTTAGCCAAACTGTGTTAGCAAGCTGCTGCTTGGGTACGGCAAACGGTGCCATGGATGAGTTCCAAAACATTAAAAGCAAAACTTGTCTTGTCGGAAGCAGATGTATGTGTCTTTGGTGTTCCCCCCCCCCCCCTCTTATTTAGGCAAAGGGAAACTTCATAGAAAGTTAATTCTCTTTCCCATTGACGGTAAACTTGGTTTATTGGTTTTTACACCAAAAGCATTTGCTTTTATGTTCATAAAATGACCATTTTGAAACTAAAAGGGGAAAAATTGCCTAATTTTCCTTATTTATTTTTTAATTTACCCTTAATTGTTAATTCTTTTTCTACTTAAAATCATTGCGAGTACTTCACGCATTTAAATTTTTTTATATATATAATCCTTAAAAATAACATCCGGTAATAATATTTTAATTTGAATTATAGTTAGAGCTATTCATGAATTCGATTTGAATTTAAATTTTTTTTAAATTTTCATATAAACTTGCATTAATTTAAAGTTTTGAATCATTATGTAAAATAATAATAATAATAATTTTTAATAATATTTATAATTACATATAAATAAAAAAATTTTAATTGTTTAAATAATAATTAGGGTAAGACAATTAAATTATATAAAAAAATTACCTAAAGTCCGGTATAATACAGACCAAGCCGATTGGGCTGAATAGGTCTCTTGGATCGGATCGGAAAGGCTTTGCTCATCTCCGGTTGAAGTTGCTCCGCTTGACAAATTCCTTG
>JBBYHK010000020.1:3052754-3069210 GCA_038382065.1 Adansonia grandidieri | reverse complement strand
TTGTTTTCTTTCCTATCTTACTAATACGTTTCCTCTTGTAGGGACCTCGAGCATTCATGCTTTAAAAATTATTTTCAAAATCACAAAACGATATATCATGTCGGTATCTCTCCAGTGCCATACATGAAATATTTGTTTTTTCCAAAACCCATCTAGAGATCATTTTCATAAAAAAAAACCCTATGTTTCTCACCTCTTTGAGACACATAGGTGATAAAAATTTTCATTAAAATTCAGACTCGTATCTTTACAAAATTTTATGCATTAGAGGGGATTATTTTTAAAAATGATAAAAATGGAACCGAGGAAATCGAGATTCAAGTAAGATGTAGTTAGATGGTATCGATTTTCGGGCATCGTAGGGGTGCTAATCCTTCCCCACACGTAACCAACTCCCAAACCCAAAACAACGAATCTTTGGTATTATTTTCAATAGGCAGCCGGTCATGCCTAACTTAAAATGATCGGTGGCAACTCTAAGTTTATGGCCACTTCATGGTGCCCATCCAAGACTAGTCCGATAAGTGATTCATTCGACGATCTTTTACTCCTTCATGACGAACATTAAAACATTATCATATTTTTTAAGTCAAGCATGTTTTGGCCTTTCAGATCGTTTGAAGTTCGTAAAGGTCAGGCACATGGAACGTCGACAGTTGATATTAGCTATGACATTTTGGTCAAAATCATTATTATCATCACTATCATCAAATTCAACATAATCTTCTAGCTCAATAAAGTCTCCAACATATTCACAATGGGGTCTAAATGAATGATCAGGATCGAGATTAGCGTTAAGTGAACTTGCTTATCTACTTTCCATTTCAACACCTCTAATTGGAGAATTTATCATCATGAAAGTGTATGGCACATCATCTTCGGTAGTAGGAACTGTTGGTGGCACAGATGAATAATGAAAGGATTCAACAAAATTATTCATCAACCGTTGTGCATCAAGAGAAGGTTAACATACAGGATTGTAAAATGGCCATGAAATTTGTGTGAGTTTATTGCATGCGATATGGCTATTTGAAGGCCTACCATTATCATTAACATCTTTTAGCATCAAACATGCATCTCACGTCATCGTCATCTTCAACTAGGAAACTCTTATATCAGACATCTTCTTCCGCTATAGATATAGCAAGCCTATACTTGATCTCTGATACTCGTCTTTTATTCCTAGCTTTGATTTTTGTATTAATTTTGTCCTTTAATTCCTCTATTGTGATGTCTTCCTCAACACTAATGCTTTTTGGACAGTCATTTTGGAAGGTAACACCTTTTTCACTGTTGAAAATTTATCCGTTAAAGTAGATAAATGTGACAAACCTATTACTCATTTTATTTAATTAACCTGCAAACAAATACTATTTCCATCAAATACCTCTATTGTGATTTTTGTATTAATTTTGGCCTTTAATTCTTCTATTGTGATGTCTTCCTCAACATTAATGCTTTTTGGATAGTTATTTTGGAAAGTAACACCTTTTTCATTGTTGAAAATTTATCCATTAAAGTAGAAAAATGTGATAAACCTATTGCTCATCTTATTTAATTAACCTGCAAATAAATACTATTTCCATCAAATACCACCCAGATTATCACATATAAACATCAAATATAAATTTTTTTATAATAGTTTAACATATTAAGGTAGAAATAAATACCTATAATTAGCTCTGAAGATGCAAATAGGTTTCAAACAAGATACAGACACCATTCACGTATAGCAAAAAACAACAACGCTAGAATAAAAAAGTACTATCAATAAACTCTGCAAACAAATCTCGCACAAATTTGGAAGAAAATGACAATGAAAGTGAATGAAAATGAGAATAATGGAATATGGTATTTATAATAGAGTAAAAAAAAATCTATGCATTAGTTTCACTTTTTTTTAATGCTTTGTTGTGTCATTATCAACTCTTTTCTGTTATGTCAGAAGGAATCTGATATTCTATGCATTTATCACATCTTTCAGGTTTCAATAAATTTACTCGGCATTAGTCAAATATTTTTTGCTGTGTCAGAAAGAATCTGATTCCTCATACATTTGTCATATCTTTCGGGTTTTAAGAAATTTATTATGCATTATTCAACTTTTTTTTATTTTGTTAGAAGGAATCTGATACCCCATGCATCTCTTGCATCTTTCAGGTTCCAAGACATTTACTAGGCATTAGTCAAATATTTTCTATCGTGTTCAAAGAAATCGATATCACATGCATTTTTCATATTTTTCGGGTTCCAAGAAATTTGTTAGGCATTAGTCAACTTTTTTTTGTAATGTTAGAAGGAATCCAATACCCAATGCATTTGTCATATCTTTAGGGTTTGTAATTTCTATTTTCTATCCTGTCAGAATGTATTCGTAGTATAGTTTGTAATTTCCATATAACATCTTTCAAGTTTCAAGAAATATATTTTGCATCTTTTTTTAAAAGAAAATCAATTTTAACCTAATATAGATTTTTAAATAATCTACCAAAAATTTTAACTCTAAACATGTTATAGAAATGATCATAAATGATAAAAAGAGAAATTATACCAAAATTTTTAAATGATAAAAATACATATTATACAAATAATAGTAATGATAAAAATACATATTAAACGAATCACTATACATAAAACTCTTGGGGGCCATTTTGTGTGGTGTTGAACAACAATATGGAGCTTTCCTATTATGTGGTGGCAATACTCGTCGTTCAATATTTTTAGTTTTATTGCCACGAGTGCTCCAAGTTTGATGTCTTTGGCCTCTTAGTGTCATTGCCGGTGCTTCTTCCTAAATGGCTTCTTCCTGAATGGCTTCATTTGCAATATCTAAAACCTTAAATCCACCACTCATAGATATACCCATATCTGCCATACCCAAAAATGGATTCTAGCTGTTGGAAGAGGTAGAACCTGTCATAACATAAAAAGGATTCAAGGTACTCATACCACCATAGCCTAAAGTTAGGGTAACAAACTTGTACATGATAGATAAATATGCTGGACCTAAAGTCCACATCAGAATGTTGGTATCTAACCTACTTGTTGGTGGCTCGAGGTTGATAACACCTATCCTTATCATCATCTCTAGCATGACTAAAAGAATATTGGTGATTGAATGATAATCCAAGATCACGTTCTAGTTCAAGATTACTAAATGAAATCCTAAGTGCATTAGCATTATGTACATCTGCCAAAGTAGATTGCCTCATCCTCCGACTAACACTCGACAATGGAAAAATAAAAGGTTGACCTTGTTCACAGAACCATCTTATCTATTCATCTGATGGCTCGAAATTGTTATTCATTATTTTAGAACTAAAAGCAATAAGTATAAAATGGTTTTCCCAAAATCGGATCCATTTTTTTATGCTTTTCGGCCTAGTTCTTTGCATGATTACCATGCATGTCAAATTTGTGAACTTTGTCAAGGTTCATTAGTGTTTGAGGGATTGGTTGTTGCATCCTGAATTAGTGTAGGACCCTATCAGCCTGGTGCTACTCTACAACTTGAAAGCATATCAGTGTTATATTTGCACGCCATATTTGGCTACTTCTGTATGCTTCCACTGGGAGGCATGCCATTATCTCACTAGAACGATATGGCATCCACAAAAACTGCAAAATATATATAAATTATTACTGAACAATATAGCATTCATTGGGTTAGATACAGTGTACTTTAATCAACTACTTTAAAATGTTTACCCTATCAGAGGTGATACTTTGAAATTTTTCTCTAATACTTTCGAGCTCAGTTGGGGTAAAACTACCATACCATCTATTCAAATATATATATATATATCAAAATTTAATAATTTATATGTTACTATAACCTCTACATTAATACAATATAAATGAATACTAAAGTTTATTACCTTAATGCAAGAGGGTATACAACCTGTGCACTAACTTTCGATGCAAGAAATGGCATTCGATACCAAGGCCACGACTGCAGCAGCCATAAACAACCAACTATGTCATGGGTGCATTTAGTTACGGCCCTACATAGTTCCCTATATAAGAATTCTCAATAGGCTAAACCCTAACTGTAATTTTTAGCCTCCCTAAAATCTCACAAAATTGGAACATACAGTAAATGAACCCGATTGCTAGATATATCAGGCATTAACATTCCTCCAATTAAGCGTAAGATATAGGCTTTAACAGCATATTCTATATCTCATATAGTTGGATTTTGTAGGAGTGTAGCGAAAGTTATTTTCAACCAAATTATTTTAAGTCTTAAGCCTTCCAAGCAATCAGTTGGAAGGATCTCACCTAATAATTTAATGCACACCTTATCTCATTCCAAGAGACTCTCCTCTATTACTGCCTCTCCATCAACTAGTAGTCCCAATTAAAGTGTAACATCTTCTATGGTGGTTGTGTATTCACCTTATGGAAGATGAAATGTGTGTCTTGGGTCTCCATCATTCAATCAAGGCTTTTACAGTCTAAGCTCATATTTTGGGATTCTAACTAAAGCTGCATGGTAAAATCCTGATGGCCTTAGATAATCTAAAATATATGCATTTGGTTTTTCTAAAGTAAATTTACGCAACTATAACTCGCAGTCATAATCCTATTCAAAAGGTCAATAATTTATTAGTTATAAAATTCTAAATTCATAATATTTAAAATTTTGATTAACAAAATTTTATTACTTTAGATAATACGTTTGACAATATATGAATTTCTTATAATCTTAGCAATGATGATGATGATGATGATAAAGAAGCTATTATATTAATCGAAAATATGCTTATAAGAAGAATTGAAATTCTTTTAACAATAAAATAACTTAATTTACTAAACTAAATCAACTTTTACAAAAAAAAAAAAAAACTTTAATTATAACATAAATAAATTTCATCGTGATAATAATTGATAAAGTACATTCTAATAAATTTCAAAGTTAAACATTATGTTTTTATTCTTTAAATAAAAAAAATCTAAATCATATCTTAATCTCTCAAATAAATTTCAACTTGTACAAAAAAACCTTAATTACCACAAAAATATTAAATTATGATAATAACAACTTACAAAGTTAAATATCATATTATTTGTTATTAAAATAAAAATTGTTTAATGATAATTATAAAACGTGATTTTGTTTTTTATTTGTTCAACGTTCAATGATTTTGTTCTTAAAATGAAAATTGATCCTTTAATAATAATAATAATAATAATAATAATAATAAGAATAATAATAATAAGAAAATTGATCCTTTAATAATAATAATAATAATTAATAATAATTATTATTATTATTATTCAATTGTCGGAACATGCAAATATCTATGGAGTTGTAAAATTCTTATGACATGACGCAGTTATCTGATAATTTTTTTCTTCGAAGAGGATGAAAATCATACTTTAATCTTTCAAACAAATTTAAACTGCTGAAAAAAAAACTTAATTATAATGAAACTAAATTTAATCATGGTAATAAATAACAAAATTAAATTACAAATTTTTTAATTAAAAAGCTTAAATCATACCTTAATCATCAATAACAAATTTCAACTTCTACCAAAAAAAAAAAAAAACCCTCTAATTGCAAACAAAACTAAATTTAATCATAATAATAAATTATAAACTAATTAAATTTTAATAATACAAGGACACTTGTACAAACAAAAATAAAGCATACTTCTAAAAAATTATACAAAAAGTATTTTAAATACATCTATTTAAATCTTAAAAATTTATTTAATATGTCTTCTCTTTGATACAAAGAGAAGAGCTTCAAAGACTTTATTTAGAAAGAGTCCCGCAACTATTTTCTTCCTTCTCCTGCTCCCACTTTCAATAATTTAAGGGTCACGAACCTTGCAAAAGTCTGTGACCCCTTTTAATTTTTATCAAGTCACGAATTTGGTAAGATCCGTGGTCCTCCCCAACCCAAAATAATTGAAGGGTGGGGGCAAGATTCCCATTCAGGGTCATAGACCCTGCCATGGCAAGGTCTATGACCCTTTTCCCCCATCCTAAAATAATTGGAGGGTAAGGGGTGTTGTATATGCTGGGAACTTGCACCCAGTAGGGGCTAGTTCCCAGCATAGAAATGATGGTGTTGAGAACTCGCCCCCTATAATTGTTAGGAATTAAGGCGAGTTCTCAACAAAAATTCTACTCGCCCTTCAGCTTGGCGAGTTTTCAACATAAAACAAAAAAAATATATTTCAAAAATTAATTTTCGAATGAAATATTTTGAGAATTAAAAAATAATATTATTTATATAAAATTGCTGATGATTTTCCCCAATTAAACTAAAGAAAATGCATTTTAAAAAATAATTTAATCATCGACCTATTTAAGAAAATAAAAATAAAAATTATGATATTGAAATAAAATTCCTGAGTGTGTAAGACTTAAAAATAATAATAACTAGAATCATGCTTGCGCTTCGTTGCGGGATAAATGAGAATGTTTTTATTAAGATGAGATTAATTTGTAAGCTAAAAAAATAATTATACAACAATATTTATATACTCAAGAAATGATAGACTTAAAACTAAAATCATTTTTTTTGGGTTATGGACTTATAGTCACGCTTTTCATCATTGTCATGTGTCTTTGTGAATGTAGTATTATAAAATAATAGAGGTAGAGATATAAACAAACTAACTTTGAAAAATAACTAATATTATTATTGTAATTGTATTTAAACAATGAAAAGAATATTAAAATACAACAATAATAATACCAATGCAAACAATATATATATATATATATATTAAAGGTTTAGCTTACACGTTTGTTAGGCTTTCCTGTCACAAATCTTATTGTTGTAACTTACATTTCAATAGAAATATCAGCATCATAATTCCTGAGAACTTGCAAAGAATCTTCAAAATCTTTGATCATACCCATTTTTGCCAGTAATTTGGAAAGGAAATTTGAATCAATTGATAATAACAATCTTATGTGAGAATGTTTGAATAACAACCTCCTTCAAAATATAAAATAACTGAAAATTTAGAATGAAGTAACTATATAGCTATATATTGCTAAGTTGAATAATATATCATGTTTATTTAGAGAGAAAATTAATTAAATATAAATAAGTTCATCTATATATTCATATTGTTGGAACAAAGTAATCAATTAAGAGGCATAATTAGTAGTTTAGAACCGATCATTCTTAATAGCATGGATCAAATTAGGGACAAAATAGGCAATATCTTTGTCAACCATTCGTTTCATAATCTTTGTCAACCATCTGACCAAATATTGAGTTCAATCAGATATTCAAGGAAAGCAAGCTATATCCATATGACCTAAATTTATAAACGTGTAAAATAAGATCAAGTAAATAATTTACCTAATGATCTTTTAAAAGCATGTTTTAAGGCAAAGCAAGTTCTTCAATTAATTCTAATTGAACAGCATCAGCCTACATCTTCTGTTCTTTAATCTTGATATTACACTGCAATGTTAAAATCCAAAAAAAAAAAAATCAAAAAGTTAAAAAATTGAAACCTCAGTGACTGAAGCTTCAAGATTAGCAAATCCAGATGTTTGTATTGAAACAAGTTTTAGTTGATGATTAAGGTAAAAAATTGAACACATTAATGAATGAGACTCCCACTATTTACATAAGAAATTTCCAACTTATTCTCCCAATTATTTCTTAACAAACAACAATCGATCTTTAAAGTATATGGCCATTAAATTCATTAGTATCATATTATTCTTTAACTTCAAATTCCAATTCAAAATCCTTTATTTATTTCTAACAAATAGTATTATTTGTTTAGACAACATAGATAATTTAAACACATAAAATTAAGGCACTCCTAATTAATAGAATCATTAAAAGGAATCAAAAGATAATTACAAACATAAAGGGTCAAATAGTCATCAATTAAACATAGGGGATACAATTAGAGACATGCACATACACAAATGTTGCATGAAACATAAATGTAATGAAATATAATACACATAGCATTCGTATTCCTTAACTTATACTTGATAGAAACATTTAAGTATAAGTCTTCCTTTTTTTTTAAAAAAAAATTTTGAAGGACTTTAATGATCTAGAAAACTACAACAAATAAAAGCACCTTCGAGTAAAATGTTACCAAATTAGAATGAAAGACAATCCCCTCATTTAGAAATTTCCTATTCTTTATATTGTCCATGCAATGGTCATAGACCTATCCTTTTCAAGCTTACAAAAGAAACAATTCTTGTCACACAATTTTATTTTTTTTTTTAAAAAGAAAAATTAAAAGGGAAAACTTTTATCGTCTAAGCAAACTCCAAGTATATAGTTTCTTATACCACCTCTATAACATAAAACACAATAAATTTTACAATGTAATCCATACAATTGCTATATATACATACATATATATATGAGCTTTTGAATTCTTGAAATAAAATGGAAGATTTTTTATACATAAAAACTTCATACTGAAAGCTTACTAATATTGTTAGTCGGTCTACTCTATCATTACCAAGTAGTTTTCAAATTCCACCATATGAGTCAACTAATACATGAAGACCCAACAAAAGATTTTAAGCTAAATTAATTGAAAAATAATTACATCTATTATCCTATAAAAATATATTAAACTCCTTTAATTTATCTTTTATTAAAAAGTTAAATACTATAATTCACTAAAGTAAAATAAGGAAGAATTCACTTAACCTCTTTCTTCAAGAAATTTACTATTGTTACAGCATCAAATCGAATACCAGATATTAAGAAATTGAGCCAAAATTAACCCTTCTTTAATACCTCAAAGTTCTACCATCATGCTATTATCAAAACTAATAATTAAAGAAAGATGTGTTAATTTCTCATGTTGTTTTGCTAAATATAAAGGGATATTATATATATATATATATAGGGGAGAATTTAATCATATAATTGCTAAATAAGATTAAAGATTTGATCTAAATAAGTTAGATAAAACACCAAACTCAAGAGAATCTTAGTAGGAATTTAAGTAATCAAACATGCAATAATAATCAAGCCAACTAAAGAAATAAAAACGAACTTTAAATTTAGATGTCTAAATATCTTTAACGACTCATGAAATAAACTTTGAAAAACAATCAAACATCTAAAAACCAAAATCAACAATTGATTTAAAATGAAATTAAATCAATATGCAAAACACCAAAGAAAATATATCGAACAATATTTATATTTATAGTAGAAATGGAAAAGTCACCTAAACAAAGTAATACAGTCATTGAATCTCTCCTAACATGAATCCATATTTGAATTCAAATCCAAATATGAATTCAAAATTTTAACCTCAGTCTCTGTCGAAGAACACCTAAAAAAAAGTTTTTGAAACAACAAAAATTCGAGGCAAAGAAAGTTGAAAAGAAAATGCCGATGAAAAATAGATGGATGCACAGATAAATTTTAAAATCTTTAAAAGTAAAGCCTAGCCCGTATGTACAACAAAATACCCAAATAAAGGAGCAGAAACCTGCCACAAAGCTAGCACCTGAATGTCACGAACTCACTTGCAAAATTGCTAGCAAAAGAGATCAAGACCATGCAGAATAGGGCCTAAACTAATTGAAAAGAAGTGAACAATGTAAAAAAAAAAAAAAAGCAAGAGCCAACAAACCTAAAAAGAGAGAAAAGCTAAGAAACTCTAAAGAGAACAATGTCAAAAGAGCAAACAAAAGCAAAACGAAAGAGAAGCAGAGAAACCAAAATTAGAGAAAAAGAAATTAAGGACAAACTTCTTTCATAATCTAGAACATCAAAGTAGAGAAATGGGTACAGAAGCAAAGATGAAATTATAGGCAAATTTGTACCCTATCCACTCGATGCACACCCACAATCGAGAATGGAGACGGTTAAATCAACAACAGCAAAAACAGGCAAGCAATCGAGCGACATGAAACAGACCAAGAAAACTGACCAAAGTGAATTGGGCAAAGCATTAACAGCTACATCCGCGCGTGTAAGCCAACCTAGCAAGCTGAGTGCAAGCATTTGGCTTTCAAAACTCATTCCAAAAACAAACATAGCCAGTGCCAATCCGAACTATTTGAAAGGGATTGGTGCAAGCAAGCGAACCTGGAAAAGGATAGAAGAACAACAGAGAGCAGAAGGAATAGCATGGGAAGAAAAAGGTGCAAATAACCAAACCTAGGAAAGGACAGAAGAACAGCAGACAACAGAAAGAACAACATGGGAAGAAAAGGAAAAAGAAATGACTTAGAAAAAAGAGTAGTCATAAAGATGAAAGGAAAAAAATCTTTAGTCATTCCAAAATTTTAAATTATTTTATTAATAAAAGGAATTTTTTTTTTTACTTTTTAATTAAGTGAAATGCCTAAAAAATTACAGAACTTTTTTAAAAATACTTTAAAAAATATAGTTATTGAATCTCTCACCAAATCTTTCAATTTCTCATCAAATCTCACCAATTTCCATCACCATCCATACCTGCTTTTTTTCTGTCGTCCCATAGTTCTTTTTGGATGTCAAGATATATATTTTTTTCAATCTCTCACCAAATTTTTCAACTTCTCTTATCAAATATCACTAATTTCCATCACCATTTATACTTTCTTTCTCTCATCCCATATTTCTTTTTAGGATGTTAATTTATTTGTTCTTTTATAAAAATATCTTTCAGAATTTAAAAAATTACCTATAAAGTTTTTTTAAGATTCAAAAATCATAATTCTTTAGATATATATACATATATATTGCATAATAAATATATCCCTTAAGACATAAATAAAATATTACAACAGTTTTTGAAATATGTATAATAAATATATCCCTAAGATATTAATAAAATATCACAATAGTTCTTAAAATAGTTCCCAAAGGATTCAAAAATAATATTATATTAATAATATTAATAATATTAATATTAATTAATATTAATATGTTAAGATAAGAAGATACCAAACTAGAATCCCTCGCTGGAGGTGAAGATTGTTTGTGGAACGAAGCATGCAGCATGTTCAAGGCCGCCTTATGAAGTGGCTCTCTTATTCTCACCTGCCACTGCCACTGCCACTGCCACTGCCAGCAGCTTCGTCCACTTCTCGCCTTCAACGTATTGCTTCTTCTCAACCCAAAGGTACATCTGCAATGGAGGAATTTGATTTCTCTGATTAAATTCAAGCCACAATGCTAGTACTAATATTTTAGGCATTTCATTTCCTTTTTCTCACTTAAGGCACGTTTTGCATTCTTCCCTTCTTTTTTATTTGCTGATCTTTCTGCTTCATTCCTGCTTTTGCTTTTACCTCTCTTTTCTTTTTTGGAGCTATCAGCTTTTTCCGCTGCTTTATTATTTGTAATATAAGTTATTCTTTCCTTTTATTTTTTGGGATAAATAAATAAATAAATGAATAAACATTTTCTGCTACTAAGCCTAGCTGTTTGGATTGGCTTTTAGGAGATTGATTAAATTTTCAGTGCATTCTTTGTTCAATTTGTTTTATTGTTAGCTTGGCTGTTTGCTTCTTTCTTTCTTCTTTTTCTTTTTAATTTTTATTTTTGGGTCTGAAGTAAAGGAAAAAAAAATGAGTTTGGATATTAAAAATTAATGAAATAATAATTTTAAGCATTAGCAATTCTAAATTTAATTTTTGGGAAAAAAATAAATTGCAAAATTTTAGTTTTAAATGGAGAGATTATGTTGGAATGTGGTAGGTTTTACTAATTTCCTGGCACTTAATCAAATACACTACTCTATAATTTTGCTTTCTTACTATTTACACTTTTTAGCAACTTTTGAAGGAAAGAAAGGCAAGTAGCAAAAACTAGGAGAAAAAATTTGCAATGGGTTTTTAAATGCTCAAAACCCCATCACACCTCATCCAAATTTGCAGTATGTATTGATTGATTCACTTTCTAATATTTTGTTTTAAGTTTGTCTATGTTTTTCAGTTATTAAGAATTCATTTCTTTGGATGATATTACAGATTGGCTTAGGAAATGAGTAAAATAGATATATCATTGTGCTTGGTTGTATTTTTAACTTTATTTCTGGAAGAAAGAAAAGAGTAAGGCCTGGTTTCTGCAAGTCCCAAACCATATTGGGATATTTAGATATAATGTAGGAAACGAATTGCCCCGTTCATGCTTCTTAGCATTAGTTTTTTACCAATCCATTGTATATTATCAGGGTCCATTGTTGGGGAATGGACTTTGTTATTAAACATCAGTTCCAACCATATATTTCTTAGAATATAGAAATGGTCATTGAGGTTTCTTCAGTGAGCTTCTAATTGCTTGTACGGGAAAGGGTAAAGCAGGCTATAAGCTCGTCACGCATTCTTTTTTTATCTTATTATAATATTATCATCTTCCTTTGTCATTCTTTGTAGGAGATGAAGGTTGTTAAGATTAAATCGTATACATTTGAGTTCAATATCATTTTTTTTCTGAATCAATCATTGTAGGATAATGGGAGGAAATGGAAACCAAAATGGAGCAATTTAATCGCAAATAAACATTTCAGGGCATCCCCATCTGACCTCTCTCTACCTTCTAGGCCTCTAGAATTTACTCTGAGGAACGTCTTAGTTCATACAAATGTTAGAAAATCGTTGATGTAGTTTAAAGAGAATAGAAAGGCAGTGCTTAGTCTATTTCCACCCCCCTCTTCTCCCCCTCTTATAAGTAAGCTTATTTAATGTCAGAAATGTTGTATGAAAGTGTTTCTGATATTATTCAGTAATGTCCCACTCTGCATTAGGTTTCCATGTCTTGTGCTGGATTGCTGTCTCATTGTATATGCTCTGCCTTACTGAAGAAAACTGACAAGTAAAGAACTCATACTTAGGGATAGTCGATTTAAATTTCTTTGTCATATTGCATATGGTTTGGCTTTGATAGGTGTTGCAAAGGTTGTTCTGAAGAAGGGGAAAACACAATTGTTTAAGGATGGCAGTCCAATGGTTTATAGTGGAGCAGTTGATAGAATAATTGGCAGACCACCACCTAAGACTGGAGATATTGTGCTGGTAGCAGATGGGACAGAGAAACCTATTGGATGGGGCTTGTTTAATTCGGTTTCCATGTTCTGTGTTCGGCTCATGCAGCTAGAAGAGGAAGCAACAAGGTAGGTATTCAAAGAAGGGCAGGGTCTTGCAGTTAGGTTTTACTTGCACTGCATGGCAGTTAACTTCCTTAAATTATGTCATATAGAGATCCTTCTTGTGCACTGGACATGGAGAAGCTGCTTGAAACAAGAATCAATGAAGCTATAGAGTTACGTCGAGGATTAGGGCTTCCTTCAGCCGCTACAAATGCATATCGTCTGGTCAATAGTGAAGGAGACAGGTAAGTATAACTCTGAATTTTACTTGTTGATTCAAGATTTAAAAGGGAATGGCATTTAATAAAATGCTGTTGTAACAGACATGCATGCATGACAGCTGCACATACAAATTTCACTAAAGTTTGGATATGCAAAATGGTTTTATGTTCTTCGGACTTAGGGATGAGTGTCCTTATAGATATAAGTTTGACACATGTATGCTTTTCTAAGTTGTTCCACTTATTTGGAGGGTCGAGCCTCCGTTCCCATGTCTGTTGTAAGTGTTGGACATATGTACTTCAAGAAAAATGAAAAGTTAAAGCAACATAGGCACCAAGCCACCAACCCTATTTCTCATAATTCATTTCTGATTCCCACCGAATTGTTTCTGGAGGCATAACTTCTTATTTGCAAATTGGATGTCATTGCTTCACTGTAGATTGTCAGGATTAATTGTCGAAATCTTTGGAGATTTAGCAGTAATAGCATCATCTGCTGCTTGGGTTGAGAAGTACAAATCACAAATAGAAGCATGCATTAGTAACATTGATGAGATTAATCATGTACATTGGAGACCGTCAGTTGAAATTTTAAAAGAAGAAGGAATGAACGCATCAGATCTGAAAGAGGTGCTTCCATCCACTTGTCCCCAGAGAACGAAGGTAGAAATCCCTTGAAATATTGCACATTGGATGTTCTAATAAGTTTCCGATGCACATTCTTCGTCCATAGTGATTGAAAGTCTAAAATGTCCAAGCTTGAAGTTACAATTTCTCACCATAGGAATTCTCCATGTTGTACCAGTGTCCTTGCTAATAACAAATATATAATAATGCATTTAATTATGAATGACAACATGATAGATTGACACATGAGAAGGATTCTTCTCATTGTGCATATTCCAATTGACTGCTACTGCCACACGGAGATTGAAAGTACAAATTGCTGGCATGTTATGCCTGTGAGTTGGGTCCTTGATGCCTTTGCTGCTGTTATATACTTTCTCTGACAGAAGCTGCCAACTTTTGGAAGACCATGCTATGCGTAAGAACCATAGTTGGAGGCTGTAGCCAATATGAGGAAATTGTTTAGAGAATTATTTATTCATGCTCGATCACTACTGCATTAATTCTTTACCTCTATTAATACCATGGGGCATTGAAATTTCAGAATAGTTTTTACTGCTTATTCCAAAATCTGGTTTATCTGTAATTAAACCTTTTACTGGCATAAAATCTGCACTTGTAGATTTTCCCGATCGTTCTCGTTTGAAGATTCTCCTTCCAAGGTTGTATCTTTCATTTATCAAATGAAGAGAAATTTTTGATTTCATTCTTTTTTACTTGGTGAAATGCCATTTTGCTTGATAAGTGACTGTGGTCACCCTTACTTTGGGTTTTTGAAATGCTTAATACAGCTGCTGCGATGTTTGTGGACATTTGCTTTAATGCCATTGTATTTATAAGGCATCGTGTTACATTTATATGTCAGGTTATAGATAATGGAATATTTTATGCAATCTCATTGGAGGGTCAAAAGACAGGATTTTACGCTGATCAGCGTGAAAATCGAATGTTCCTATCAACAATTTCACATGGTCAGAAAGTTCTAGATCTTTGCTGCTACAGCGGTGGTTTTGCCCTAAATGCTGCAAAAGGAGGTGCTCTTAGTATTACCGGTACTTAGCTGTTAAACTTTTATTAATTGTTGCAAAAATTGCCTACTTGTACTGCTGATCATATTGGCTAAACAATAGTAGCCATGGATGCCTGACATGATTAAAATTACCCAATTAAGGGTGCAATATTGAGTTATGCATATAAAAATATACATAATTTGAAATTAATTTCTCAAGGAGTTTATAGAAGAGTTGCTGCCAACAAATAATATCCAAAGGTCAATTTGTTTGGAAATTATCAGAACCTACTATTATTGGATTCACTACCAGTTGGAATGTAATTTCTTATCCAAATTTGGTCATTTCCCTTATCTGCTTGAAATTACGTATTTGATCCTGTAGTATCAAAATTTTTGGTCATAGATGCCTCTTTTCTTTGCCACATAGCTGAGATTCTTAAAATTGGAAGAAGGCGACCAGAAGCTAGGAGTTGAGGAAGAAGATTCTTATAGCAGAACCCAACTGGTTTAGCTAAGTTGCATCGGGTTGCAAAATACCTTATTGAGATCAAAATTTGTCGGTGAACTTTTCTTGTGGGAAGCTGGTTAGATCTTCTTCTATTGAGATTTTACAATGAGTTAGTAGATGATGCTGTAGGACTTTTGTCCTTAAGTTGCTTCCAGTATTATCTCCGTATACCTCATAAAGCACATCTAAACTGATGCTTGAAAGCTTTTTCTCTATAATTGCAGATATTTTCAGGGACTATTTATGTGATTCTGTCTGATTTTCTATCAGGTGTTGATACATCATTGCCAGCACTAGAGCTAGCCAGAGAAAATATTGCTCTTAACAATCTGGACCCTGGAAAGATATCAATTTTGAGAGAAGACGCAAATGTATTTATGAAGGCTGCTCTTTCTAGAAATGAATCATGGGATATAGTTATTCTTGATCCTCCAAAACTTGCTCCAAGTAGAAAGGTATTACCAATATTTATCATTTAGCACGATCTGATATTTCTTTGGATAAAATTGGAAGGTGACCTGAGTTATGGGTCTGAGGTGAAGAAACCATACATGGTTTGCATGTGCATGCACATTCATGCAGACAAGTAATCTATGTGCCTTATTATACGGTTGATTAATCTACTATCAAGTAATGCTATTCATGTTTCCGATATCAGCGAAATATGATCTAGTATATAAGTATTTTAAGGCAGCTTATGTCAGTCGAAATGAATTCTTGTCGATAATTTCAAGCGGAAAGTGAATCAATTTTTCTTTGTTGTTTTTCCATAAATAAATGAACAAGAATATGCTATGCTTTCACTTATTCACACACGTAAACATGTAAAACTTCTTAGGCATCCAGATTCTGGCAACTCTCATATATGAAAATTATGCTGTGAGTGTAATCATGCCTTTGCCTTGGAATGTAGCCACTTTTCTTTCCTTTTTTCTAATTGATTTTTTAAGATATACATATATATATATATATATATATTTGTCTCTTGGATACTAATAACTCCCAGGTTCTCCAAAGTGCATCAGGCATGTAC
>JBBYHK010000020.1:2992242-3041331 GCA_038382065.1 Adansonia grandidieri | reverse complement strand
ATTTGTCAATCATGGAGATATTATTAATCTCATTGTAAATTTAATAAAATCGATTAAATTAAATTCAATCGATTTTGGCAAGTTTTCTTTATAAGAGATTTACATTCGAGGTTTGATCAAGAGTGTTTATTTATTTTTTTTCATAAAAAAATTGAATTTAAATTCTTATTTGAAATTTATGCTTTTATGTTAAAAAGTAAATAAAATCTAATTAGAAATTGAAAATTATAATTAAAAACAGCTTGATATTCAAAGGGAAATGGGTATATTTTATTATATAAAATTCAATTATTGCATGTTGACGTAATTAATTAGGAAGTCCAAGGGGAAGCTAAAATATGAAAAATGAATCACAAAATAGTTTATTTTTGTTTTTATTGTTTCTTAATTAGTATAGAGAGAATTAATTGTTAATATTGCTATTATCTATTTGGAATGATTTCGTAATATATATTACATTATTATAAAGATCCAATTTATCTCACAATGCATAAATCATGGAAGGGAATCATCTCCAATATTAAAAGATATTGACTTTTTGTCCATTAAAAAAAATTGCTTTTTAGCAATATGGTCCAAAAGAGTAAAATATATATATTTTTTGCTATTTAATGGAGTTTATAATTCATTTTATTAGCATAATATGCCTTTTTTAAAGTTTATGCTTTCGTCAGTTTGATATCCTACATAGAAAAAGATAGAAAAATTATGGAAACACAAACAAGAGATAGAAAAGCCAACAATTATATAATTGAAATATGAAAGCAAAAACCAATAATTAGAATAAAAAATTGCATCTGATATATATATATATATATATATTTGTGTGTATATAAATTGTGACAAATGGGAAGCTTTGGACCTTTCCGATTTATAATGTCCATAAATGGAAGTCATTTTCATGCTTTTTTGCTTGTACGTTTTAAAATGTATGCAACTTGTCAATGGGAATAAATAATAGGTAGCTGCTTTAATTTAATTTAATTTAATTAATTAATTTTTATGATTAAGGTAGGAGGGAGGGCAATTTCAATTTACAATCAGATTCACCAGCACTTCCCCAATGTCTTCACTCTTTTGCTTCCATTATATATTATATATATATAATATATATAATATTTGCCGACTAATGTCTATCTTATCTGTTTTTCTTTATTTTTAATTTATTATATCATTCAATTTTTTTATTTAATCCACTTGAAAAAAATATATATATTACTATTTAAATATTTTTCAAACTTATAAATTTTTAAAATTCATTAAACGTATAAGTTATCTGAACTTTTGCTTAATTGTCATCTATTTTATTTGATTAAATCTACCATTCAATACCGACTATTATTACTATTTGATGGGCCCTTTTACCCTTGAACTTTTTTTTTTCTATTGTTTTTCTACATGGAAATTAATTGGAATTATTTTTTTTCCACAATAATCTTCTTTTTCTCGATCATGTTTTTGATGTGCTCCTTCAAAAGGTGCGTCTTTCACACTACAAAGAAAAAGGTTTAAGAAATACTTTGATCGAAAATAAAATTATTTTTAAAAGTTTTTAAATTTTAAATTTATTAAATAATAATTATTTATATGAATTAAATTAAATTAAATTTTATATTTAATTTATCTTTAATATACTATAATATTAGGCTATTTCGAATATATTTTAATATTGTTATTAATTTTTCCATTATTGTACAAAATCAATATAGTGGATGAGGAGAGGAACCCTTATTATTATTAATAGGAAATCAATTTTTAGGAAAAAAAAATAGTTCGAGAATAAAATTCCAAGTGAATTAGATTGATATGACGAAATGTATCTTTAAAATTATTGAAGAAAAGATTAAATTCGGACAAATTTTGAAATAATATGTCAGATTGCCTAATTGTATTATAAAAAGATATAAAAATTCTTCTCAATTGGTAATTAAAACATTATTTTGATTGGAAAAATAAGAAGAAATGGAAATACTATTTCTTTTCTTTTATTTTTCTTTCCACAATCATTAATTCCACATTTCCACTATGTGGGAAAATGCTGTGTGGTTTCCAATTCTCAAGCATCAATCAAGCCATGGATGTGGCGGATTCCGAAGTGAGGAAAAAAATGTGATACTCAATAATCATCTTTTTCTAAGCTTTTTTAGATAAATAAGATCGGCCTTTAGGGTTTATGGAGAAGGAGTTGGAGGAAGCTTGAAGGTGACAGTGAATATTGAATCCGTTACGTAGCAAGAAAACGATTATGGATGTCGGATTTAGGATTTCGGACGTATTGCCCAAATTAAGTACGCACTCAAGAGAAAGATGAAGATGGAAGCGCAAAGCGAGAAAGTGATAAACGAGAATAATATGATTTTTTTAATCTTAAAGTATCATCTTTTAATCGGTGAATCAAAGCATGTTTAAATAGGTGACGCTTATCTCTCCAAATAGCTCAACATATTAAGTTTGACTCGATTTGAATCAAGTCTTGTATAAATTTATAAATCGATCCCATCAAATTTATTTTTACTTGATAAAAATATATTTATTTAATTTTAATCGTAAAATATATTTTAAATATAAAAATAAAAATTAATTAGTAAATATTAAAAAATATTTTAAACAAATAATTTTTTTATTAGTGTAAATTAAATTTAATCCGACTTATTTTATAGACAATTCTAATGGTATTGTTAGATTTTTCCAATAGGCCCCTTGGATCTATTTCATGGAAGTGAAAAAAAAAAAATTAAAAACGGAAACGAAGATTTATAGGATGATAGATACCCATTTGTACTTTTAAGACAAAATAATAATGACAATTCAATTACTAAAATAGTATCCTCACGGTTAAAAGATTTAAGGCATGAAATATACATATATATATATATATATATATATATAAAGTATAACCGGGGGAGATGTTTCAAGGCCGTCAACATTCAAACCGTTGAAACTTGAAACATTGAATACACAGTCTGGTCTATTTTTGGTTTATTGGGTATTATGGGTTTAGGTGGCGGGCGGCGGTCGTGGCCCTACCTTTGCCTTACGTACCTTCGGGTCTTCGACGAACTCCATGCCTTTGATTTTTATGCCACTACACGAAAATTAAATTAAAGAAAACAATTTTTCACAAAATATATATATATATATATATGATAATATTATACATAATTATATAAATATATTATAGATAAAATAATTCAAATAAAAAATAATTTAAAGATATATTTTAAAATTTATATAATACGAATTATTAATTTATTAAAATTTATATAAATATAAAATATTTTAAATAAAATTATAATATAAAAAATATATAAATATTATAAGAATAGATGAATCATCACTATTAATAAAATATAATGATAATCCTAGCAAAATTTAAAATTATAATAGTATTAAACACTGTCTGATATAATATAAAAAGAATTAATGGGAACATGCTGCCATGAACAAAAAGGGTAAACGTCAGTTAGCTGACTTCTTGAAGGTGCACGACTAGACTAGAAATGATATTGAGGGGATGCATGGTGCGAAATGTAGTACATTTAATAGTCTTCGAAGTTAATCAAATGCTTGATATTGACTTCATCAATTGTTCGTATTCACTATTGAAATTGCAACTCAAGAACTAAAATCCATGCTGTTAATATTAACTTTTACCCTAAACAATTGCATTAGTTGAAAAAAAAAAAGCTTGGGTTATATATATATATATATATTTGTACTTGATGATGGAAGGATAGGAAGAAGTGATGTTTGAAATTAAATTTAAATTTATTTATTTTATTAATAATATTATAAATATACATCTATTTAATAAAATGATTTTTTATATAAAATTAAAAGGTTAAAAATTTAAATAACTTCAAGACTGTATACATCAAATTGAATAAACTTTTAATTTTCGATTAAATTAATATCCGATCGATTGATTGGGTCTGATTTTTCATCCATCTTCCTAAAGTTTTATAAGTGGATTATTGACTGGTTTATTAAGTATTTTAACATTTGAGGAACGTGGTAATGAAAATTCCGCAAAACATGGAAAAGCTTCATATCTTTGGTTTTTGAATGATCATCCTGGTCAAAAAATTTCTCTAGGCTAAACTTTCAACATTTCTTAATAAAATATACGAACTATCCGACAGTTTAAAAATCAAAATCCTTCAAAGTCCACGGCACATGCAATCGCTTATCAAAATACTTACCATTGTCACGTTTTTTTAGTTGTACCAATCTCTCAAGGTTTAAGCTAAAGCTAAAACATGATCGCCGACAGGACATGATTACTTTTGGTTTGTTAAAAATATTTCAATCATGGGTGTGAATCTAAGGTTTTAAATCTTTGTTTGTTTCTTTTAATTTACGAGTTTCGGACAGAAGCACTCTAGAAGCAGGGTCTGCAAAAATTATGGGACCCTGGGAAATTATTAAAATTCCAACGAGAATGATGAAAGAGATGAATTTAGACGCATTTCTGAGAAGTGATAACCTCCAGTTTGGACATCATGGGCCATGGCGGAGGATAGGATGCTTCCAGGGTCTATCCTGGAAGCTCGTCTGAAATCTCCGTGGAAATAGTTTATTCAATCCCCTCTATATACTAACCACCATACTCCCTCTGTTTCCACTCAAATCAGCTTCTCAAGTCTCCCCTCTGGATTCCAATTCAGTCAAATTTAATATCGCAAAACATTAATTTACCTTTCCCAAATGGCATCCTCTGAAGAAACATTGGCCTTGGAACTCACCAGGCAACACCTCCTTACTAATTTTGGTTCCATGAAAACCTTTATTTCCAATCTCGATCACTGTACTTCTAGGGTCTCAACTGCGCAAATCCTACAATTCTCTCAAGTATCCAAGCCATCTCAGCTAGGCAGCCCCACCCAATGTAATCCAAACCAGGTAAAACAATCGACTCTAAGCCAACGTCGTCCTTCTATAAACGTGACAATTCCACCACCAGCACAAGTTAACATAATCTCAAAGCCTGCCACTGCAGTTGAATCGTCAGATAACCCTAAAGAGAAAAGGCATTATAGGGGTGTTAGGAGACGACCATGGGGAAAGTTCGCAGCCGAAATCAGAGACCCTAACAAAAAAGGTTCAAGGGTTTGGCTTGGAACTTTTGATACTGCCATTGAAGCTGCAAAAGCTTATGATAGAGCTGCTTTTAAGCTACGTGGAAGCAAAGCCATTTTGAATTTCCCTCTTGAAGCAGGCAAATCAAACTCCGCAGAGTCTGAATTAACTTATGATTCATTTCCAAGGAAAAGAAGACGAGAGGAAGACGACAAAGAAGAGGAAGAAGAAGAAAAGAGTCTGGAGAGCCAAGTAGTGAAAAGGGAAGAGGTAACGGAGGAAAAGGTAATGGTGATGGCGGCGGAGAAGGAGGCGGTGAAGGCGACGGAAAGTGTAACGGCGGGGGCATGTTTAACGCCATCAAATTGGACGGGGTTTTGGGATAGCGAAGATATGAAGGGAATATTCAGCATCCCTCCGTTATCTCCGTTATCTCCGTTTGGGTATTCTAGTTCAAGTCTTGCCGTTATGTAAGATGTGAGAGCTTCGACGGGTTCCAGTTCCGGTTTCCGTTTACTAAATCTGGAAAACTTTGCTGACGTGGCTTGTTGAATTATCCACCGCAAAAGGTGAAGTAAAACCATTTACAAAGAATGAGGAGAGTGTCTGGAATTATTAGTTGGGAATTATTAGTTGCACATAGAGTAAAGCATTCCAAAGGAATGCCAAAGCCTAGGCTTTCTTGTTGAATTAAAATTTTATTTGTTTTTTTATTTGTTTATTTAATGAAATTATCTTTGTTTTAATAAAAGAAATTAAAACCTAAAAAAAAAAATTTTAAAAATTATATTAAATGAAAATATTATTATAGATAACAATTTTAAAGTACTTAGACTAATTAGTACTTCAATGAGACAAACTTTAATCTAATTTGTTATAGAAGAAGGTCCCATCTAAAACAAAGCTATTTGTAGCTTAGAGGTGACAAAGGGATGATTTTAGATTATTTCGGGTAGTTTTACATTTTTTATAATTTTTATTGATTTCAAATCATTTAAATTTTAAGTAAAATGTAATCATTGTAACGAGTTCAAAGTTAGAATAATTAAATTTGAATTATTTTAACTTTAATTTTAAATATTTTAAGTTTAAAATATTTTAAATTCAAATTGTATATATCAATTAAATATCCAAATGAAAATTAATGTGTTGTAATACTCTTACTTGCCATTTAGCATGTGAGATGTAAGTTCTTTCTTTTCATTGTCTTTAAGCATTGAAACTCATAGAATTTACTAGTCTTACGATGTATAGGGGGCAACTTTAATTGATTATAAGGAATATGCTAACAAATAACATTTAACATCCATGTCTAATAACAAAGTATCCAATCTTAGATCTTTGTAAGAAGATGCACGCATGTCGGACGATGTGTCAAAGGGTCCTTAATGCAACTAGTAGAGCAACTTTTTCCCCTTGGGATGAAAGCAAAAACAGCTTTCACATTGCATAGCATCTGGTCATTTTACACTTAAAACTCATGATGAAGCTGCCAAATAAATGACGAGAACGTTTTATGAGTTACTTGACTTATGGAGCCCTCCAAGTAACCTAGTTGCAAAGAGTTTTGTCTCCGAATTTCTTGCATGTCGACACCCGTAGGCGGCCCACTTTTACACCATAGCCGCTAAACCTATGGCTTACGTCTGGCATGCAAGTTGGAAAAGGTCCCAGGACAGAAGATAAAACATGGACAATCTTTTTCAACTTCTTCCTTAGTACCAACTTAGAATCCCCCCCATTTAAAGGTTCCCATTTTTGCCTTGTTATGTCAAAGGCTAAGATCAACAATAAATTTCAGGTGAGTCCCACAATTGAAAGACTGTCAATTTCCAGTTTTCCGGGGCCCTCGGGCAAGGGGGGAACTTGGAGATTTTCTTCCCTGTGTAGATATTATCCTAACTCAGTTCCAGTTCCAACTTCATATCCACTTTCTTAGTTCCTGAGGACATTAAAAAAATGGCTACCCTGGAAGAATCAGCAACAATTGAGTTCATTCGACAACACCTTCTAGGAGACTTTGCCACCGAAGATGCTTTTATAACTAGCCTCGATTTTGGTCTATCTCATTCTCAACTACGATCCATCATCAAAGCCGAAAATCAAGTTCCTGAACTAGAATTTGGCTCTCCCGTATCCGACCCATCTTACCAAATCCCTAAAATCTTCAGCTATGACGTAAAACCTGAAGTTCTTGATTTTAGGGTCATCTCATCAAAACTGGAGCCAAAGATGTCATCACTTTGTGAAGAGAGAAGGCATTATAGAGGGGTCCGGAGAAGGCCGTGGGGCAAGTTTGCGGCGGAAATCCGAGACCCCAACAGGAAGGGGAGTCGGGTCTGGTTAGGTACTTTCGACAGTGATGTTGATGCTGCTAAGGCTTATGATTGCGCAGCATTTAAAATGAGGGGTCACAAAGCAATTTTAAATTTCCCACTAGAAGCTGGACACGCCACCGGCCGCCCACCAGCTACAACGGGTAGGAAAAAGAGAAGAGAGAAGAGAATTCAGTTGCCGGAAAGTGACGTCACGTCACCGGAAAGCAGTAAGCTGGCTTGGGAGGTGAAAGAAGAAGAATGTGACCTTGGTGATGATGATCAGAATAATCAATCGTCACCATCAACTAGAAAACACGTTATGGTGACATGTTAGATGATGTGAGCTCTATGATTAATGCCCAAATCGCATCAAATATTTAAATGCCCTATATAATATATATATAATTATAATTATGTATCTAATTGTTGGTTCCTTGCAAGTTCATTTTGAGTTTGATTAGTGATTTAAACAAGATCAAAAGTTCAAGTGAAGATAGAGTTGTATTTTTGTTTTCTTGTTTGTAAAAAGCAATTTCAGTGTTTTAGGCTAAGGGGGAAAAAAAGGGACCCTTACGTTTTTAGGATGAAATGATGCAAGAACAAGACCTTGTTGTACATGAATAATATGTCAAGTTGTAGTCAAAAATTTCTGAAGTGGAATATGAGTTGTTTTTTTTTTTTTTTTTTTTCCTTTTTTGGGTTAATTGATGCTTATAGATACTATTTAAGAATTACTTAATTATTATTTAATACATTATTTTATTAAATTTGTTTTTTTTTTTGGGGGAATATTGTCAATTCTTGATAGTGCTATCAATGAATACAAGATGATGTGATGGTATGCAGGAATTTCAATTCAAAATTCATTTCCAAATTAAACTCTATTACACTTTGGAAAAAAAAATCTTGAAGGCTAGATATTTTATGCAAAAGACTTAAATTAGGCTCATAAATGTTATTTAAGACTAGGAACAAATTTTGACTTTTCTATCCAATTAAATTTATGCATGAAAATGTCTAATTTCATCAATGGATTTTAATGTATTTGAAAAAGACATGTAAGTGGTAAAAAGCTCAGTACTATAACAAAGTTCAGAGATGAAAAACAATTTTTTCTTCGTGATTTTCAAAAGATTTAGTGTTCATATATATATATATTATTTACATTGATTAAAACAAACTTCTAGGAGTTCATAGCAGTAGTTTGATCAAACCCCAAAACTGCCAATGACAAAATCAGGGTAAAGACAAAACCAAGTCAAGCAGAAACCATTTAGCTGAAATTAAAAGCCACCTTGGCGTCGATATGAATCAGACCATGGCCCGCGTCATCTCCATTTCGGTGCATTGAATAATTTAGGAGTACGTCGATGTCTTTGAACTGTGAAGTGGGGTCATGTTTTTAGATTTCCGAATTTGATCTCCGGAAAAAGATTTGCTATCTAAATTAATCTGCTCGTGTAACGGATCAAGCTAGATTTAGATCAGATTTAAATATAGTATTAATATTAAATATATTTATTTAAATTTAATTTAATTTAAAATATAAGATTTAAATTTTATTTAAATTCGTTCATATTTATAAATAGATAGTTCAAATTCGTTTAAGCCTGCTCATATTATATTATTTTAAAATTTATTTTTTTTAAAAAAATATTTTTTTTAAATTTAATCTTTATTAATTTAATAATTTTCTTTTATTAAGTTTATAAATATAAATAATTTAACTTAATTTTTAAAGTTTATACTATAATATTATATATATTATTATTTATATGATAAAAATTACATAACCCATAAAATAGAAAATAACTATATATAATGTAACAGTAAAATGAGTCAGGCCGGGCCGACTCGAACTTTGAAAGTTGAACCCAAGGCCCAACTCATTTTTTAATGAGACCTAATTTTTTTATCCAAGCCCATTTTCGAGCTTAATATGCTTGTCCAAACCCTCCCAAATATCGGATCGATCTTCGGGCTTGGACGGGTAGATCGGTCCTCGAGCAGGTCTATATCTAAATTAGTAAGGGTTCAAAGAATTTTTTTTTAAGAGAAAAATTTCCCTAAAAAAAGTTTAATATTTATGTTTTCTCTTATTTTATACCAACATTAACTCATTTATTTACATGGGATCAGCATGTAGGAACTTGATATATGTATACCAAATGTCAGCTTTATTTGAAGCCAAACAATTATAAACTGGTCAAGTATCCTCCATGCAGAGAGGTTCAACTGAGTACACAACATATATACAGCTTATATAGTTAAGTCTAACATTAGCAAAAGCCAATCCGAAAGTTAAAGAACTAAACCATTACAAGTTGCAGCAAATTGAGGCCCCCTAATGAATTTAGTTGCCTTCCATTTCCAAACAATGATAACAGATGATGGTGCATTATCCAGTTGTAAGTGATAGGCAAATGTCGCCAAAGCAACTTGCAAAGAAAAAACTTACAGCAAACAGATAAACAAATTCAAAAGAAATATATTACAATCCTAGTTGTCATCTGGTCTTTATTCAGTTGATATCATAAATTTGAACATTTAATAATTGCTCTCAATTTTCCATGATCAAAAGTTGCCAACTGTGTTATAGGAGAACAGATTGATCGGCACTATACCATTCAAAGTTTAGGCTTTTTTAATAAAAATATCAAAAGTTGGTCTGGGTCCGAGCATACCTCAACCTTCGTATCCCTCATGAGGGTTCATATTCCAGAAAAGTGGTACAACTTTGGTAACCATTTATCAGGGGTCTACTTCCAACCCAAACAACATATGTGTACTAAATGAAAAGGACCCTTAGTTACAAGTCCAAGACCCATCACATCTATTTTCGATATGATATCTATAACATAAGCAACAAGCTAACAACCGCATGACATCGGAGGGGCACAATCAGTGTATTTTAGAGAATCTACCACACTGAGAATCAGCATCCAGATGCATGTCTTTGAGCAAGCATATCGGAATAAAAATCATTGTCATAAAATGCGAATACGTTTGCTGTCTCAACATACATTTGTCAATAACATACCCCTTACGAAGTTTTTCTTGGCTTATACGAATGTGCCTACTTAGTTTTCAGAGAAAACAAAAAGGGAGTAACAAAAGATTAACATAAGGATTCATAAGAAAAACATATTTGTAATTTTAGATAAAATATTTCACCAGAATCAACGTAATTGAAATATCTATGCTGATACACTTTGAAATAAAAAATTTCGTTCAATATAATTTACAAATGTATTGGCAATGTGGCATGATGATAGCAAGTTCTTGAGACAATCCGTATTGAGAAGAAATTAGTAGCAACCAAGGTATGACCTAAGTGGGAGATGGTAAATCTACCAGATAAGAGTGCATCCAAAGAAAAATGGTTTACCAGATAAGAGGCCGTCTAAAATCAATCCTTCATGCTGACTTTACTGTGTTGAGGTTGAAGAGATTTTGCAAAATTATTCGAAGCAAAAGATGAAGCCAAGCCACAATAACCTGTTTGTTCTGAGCATATGCCCATCGAATCTAAATAGATGTAATCTTCATGTTGTTGATCAAGTCAATAGTATCTTTACACACTTTTCCCCCTATTGATTCATCACAGTTCAGGAAACTGGGTTGATTTGTCGAAGCAAGAAGTCTAGCCCACGTCCTATCAGTCAACTTCACGGTGTTTTGAGTCTCAGTAACACGCTGAAACAGGAATACCATACCGTGCCATCTCAAGTTAGAAATCAATCAACTCCAATACAGTACAGAAACTTGGTTAATTTGCAACTAGGCAACAACAAGCATTATCTCAATTTTTTTTTTTTTGGGGGGGGGGGGTGTTCTTTGAAAGGACTTGTTCATGGAAAAACATTTTAACTTCAAAAAGTAAATGCAATTAGATACCAATCATAACTATTAGATTTCCAAACAAAGCTAAAAGCATTGAAAGCTTACAGAAATTGGAATATAGGCGTGTCTGCTGTTTACAGGTCCAACTACAAACCCTGTATATCCAGCCATGGCCCCATGCACGGCACTTTGAGCAAGAAGAGTGCAGTAAATGTTGTCTGATGCATTACTTGGAATAGCTCGTATCATGTATGTTGGATCTGAAGGATGAAAATAAACAAATTTAGTTTTATGGCATGAAATTAAAGAATAAGCAGTCTGATCTAGAGAAGAGTTAAAATTTGTCTACCAACTTCCACACAAAACTCAAGCAAAGGTTCTTAAAATGAAAAGATGTCTCATATGAGATTTGGTATTCATGCAGGTAGAGAATTTCAAACCAGCTGCTTTTATGATAACACTTAATGTACTGAAATTTTGGTAAATGACACCGAGAGAAAAATAGGTTTCCCAGAGGTTTGCAGTATAACTGTCAGCTCATAATTTCATGTGTGGCCATAGTATCTGAACAAGGCATCATTTAAAGTACCATGCATAAGTTAACAGACAGAAGCATCCCTATTGCATGAGGGGAGCATCTGATCAAGTGCATACCCCATTAGTAGTTGTCTCGATGTGCTTGTATATCCGAATTCCATCTTGGCAAATCTCCGATCAAACAGAAATTTTAAGGCTCTTAGGTGATTGTCATCAAGTAATTTTAGCACCAACCATCATATATGTAAAGATTTGAAAAATATGGCTTATGCATATCTAAGGATTTTCTTATGGTAAAATTAGTACGAGAAAACACCCAAATCTTTTAGCCAGGATTATCTTAACTATAACAATGACAGATCATATAAAATTGCAATAGCCAGAAGGACAAGGGGGGGGTGTCAAAAGTATTTTATGGATGTTTTATAACTCATCCTCAACGGATATAACTAAATGAAGAGCTAAGGCCTCAAAGTCATTGCTTTCTAGTAGGCAAAGCAAAATGTAAGAACAAAAATGATACCATATTGGAACTTACCGATGTATTTCATATTTATTGCCATCTTCCGCTCCTTAGTAAAATGATCCTATATGAAGTAGTCATTAATTTAGAGAAAAGATAAAAGCATATGTGAGAAGAACCAAAAAAAAAAAAAAGGGATAAATTACCAACGATCCTTGGTAACAAAATATAATTCCAATTTCCTCCAAAATTTATAATTATACACATCACCCTGAGACATCATGTTAATACACTAAACCCCTTCAAATGTGGATCTCAAGGAGCAAGATTACCCCAATAAGAAATCAAGCAGCAGTCATAGAAAATTTTCAACTCAAACAAAAATGTCAGATAACACATACTAGGTTATTATTGTGGTGCACTAAGTGTTCGTTTCATCACACAATATATAGCTTAGATTGCATGAAAGAACATTTTTTTTCATTTTTCTAATTGTTCTAATCTATGGACGCTTTAATTTCTAAACTTGCATTGATATATATATATATATATATAAAATGAAATTAAACACAGAATCCAAGAAAGAAATATTAATTACAATTACTGCCCACTTTAATGCTCATTTTCATTCAAAAACCTTTTGGAAAAAGGTTACTTAAGGGAAGGAGAAATTAAAAAAAAAAAACTTCATTTTTCCTCAAGGTATTGTTGAAAATTTGGTACCAGTATGTACTGAAATTAAAAATCACAAGCTGATAAGAGAATTTATGCACTCCACCTTGATGTTTTGAGTTAACCAGAGACCAACATCAAGGAGAAGCCTGTTTCCAGATGCATCTTTCTCGTCAATTCCATGCATACTCTGAGCAACATATTCCTGCCCAGCCCCTTCAGCAACAACAATAACTGTATGTCCATTCTCCTTTAACCGCTCTTCAATAAACTCAAAGAGTCCACCTTTGCCTTCCAGATAGAATGGGGATTCTGGAATCAAGCAGCAATCCTGTTGCATGTCAAATATTATGAGATTGTCAGTTACATCAGCAAAGCAAAGATGACGAATTGAAACAACATATTACACTTTACTCTTCACTCAAATTGGATGAATTCAAGGCAGATTGAAGTAGAGGCAAAATAAATAATAATAGCAAAAAAGACAAGAAAGTATACAGCCATCTAACATTCAGTGTAATTCAACGGTATTTATCATAAGAAGTTGGTTGTATGCATAATGGGACCAAGATCTTACCACATCTCGACTTGCCAGCGTTGCAAACATAGCAATGAAACCTGCATGATTAATAGTTAAAGAGTATGCCATCCACAACCACACACACACACACACACATTATATGTATTATCTTGATATATAATCAATAGATATGCTGAACATCCCCTAACTAAACAATCACCACGTAGTTTCTATAATGTTCAAAACACTAACCGCTGTATCTTCCCATAAGTTTGACAATTCCAATGCCATTTTCCACACTTTCTACCTCCACGTGTGCAGCATTAATAGCCCTCTGAGCTTCTTCAACAGCAGTATCAAAACCAAAAGATTTATCGATCACCTGAAACCAGAAACAATTATAATTCCTTAGTTTAAACAGAAGATTGCTACCTTCAAAGTTGTATATGAAAATCATGTTTCTATAGCATTTACAAAAATATACTCCACCACATCAAATTTTAGCAAAGGGCTCTAAATGGACATAGAGAAAATATGAGAGAGAAACAGACGAAAAATATAAAATTTGGCAGTCAATACTTGCGAAAAGGTCCTCTTCTTGTCTAAATTTTTTAGATGTTTTACACTCCAATCATTCCACAAATTGCAGATACCAAGAATGCCTCTTTATTTGTGTTTAACCAGGAATAATACCCTCTTTGATGGAAGTATTTGTAAACTAAAATGTCACTTGAGATGGGACCATCTAAACCCACATGATAGTGCATATATATGGTCAAAATACAAAAAATAAAACATACTTTATTTCTTTGTAGAGTTAATAAATTTGGTAATCATATGGCCACCGCAAAATACTACCTCTGTTTACTTTTTCAAACATTATAATATTGTGGTTGAACTTACAGCAATATCATTATCAATTGTCTTGGGTATGCCAGCAACTGCTACTTGAAGACCACGCTTCTCAACTTCCTTCAAGAAAATACACCCATAAGATACTGTAGAAAGGAAGAGTTAAAAAGGGGAATTCCAAAAAGTTCCCGATGGATACACCTAAGAATAGGAATGATCTTAAATTGGGTTAATTACCTCATATATCCGAGCTGCTCCCCGTTGGGTTCCATCTCCGCCAATAATGTAAACCTGAAATCCATAGAGATATCAGTCTTTGTACTCTTTCTCTTCCTTTAAAGGAGATTTTCACAAGCTACCCACAAGTGAAGGACACGTGTTGTGGACTAGAAAGCAACTGTTTACCTGATTGATTCCCCTGTCCTGGATGTTATCAACAATCTTTTGGGTATCATGACCCCCTCGTGATGTGAGAAGAAAAGTTCCACCACGTTTGTGGATATCGTTCACAACTTTGGGTGTTAATGTCAAGGTATTTTTGGAGTAAAAGCCTCTATATCCTCCCTAGAAGTTTCACCAGTATCATAATGAAACAAATTTGCAATCAACTAAAATTTAATACAAGCAATGGAAAAGAATGTAAACGAAGTTTAAGAGAACCCAGAAATGGACGTAACAAAAAAAAAAAAAAAAGAAAAAGAAGAAGGGGAACTATTGCAAACCAAACTGTGCAACTATGGAATCTGGAAACGAAGCTCTTCTAAACACTCTTTTCAAAACCAAGATCCCATTAATCATGAGAATAATTTAAAGGAACCAACAGAAAGATTTTTTTAATAAAAAAATTATGTGCTGAAAACAGATGCACTAGTCAATGGTTCTTCCCGTTGCCAAGGAGCCAGTATTTATGGCCCTATATCAACCAATAACACGCAGCAGTATTTACGCAGCAGCAACACTAGCATGAATAGTTTCTTGGAATGATGGCTGTCACATTGCCTATTCCCATGCTAAATCAGGAATTTGTAAATTACCAACTTAAAATGAAGTTGCTAGCTAAGAAACTAGAAGATCTGAAATCAGTAATTAAAATCTCAATTTGCAAACTTTTAAACTAAGGAATATAATAACTCAAATGGAGATAGTATATCCATGGAAAACCACCTTGTCTTTCCTGAAGAAAAAGAAACATGGTATACAATTTTTGATTTTAAAAACTAGGTTCATGTGCAAATTTTAAATGAAAATAAGAAAGATAAACAATAGATATATTCGAAGAATAAGATAAAACCACTTGAGCGAAGAAAATGTAATATCAAATGAACTAACCTGAATGCCAAGTATACCATTGGCACCATACATATAGCTTAAGCCACATACTATCTCCCGAATGACTGTATTGATCCCTGGGCATAAACCACCACAAGTTACGATGCAAGCACGCACTTCCTCTGATTTGAAGTAGACCTGCAATAAAAAAATGCATTAAATAGGCTAATGATCCCACGTCAAGAGAATGATGGTGTCTCTGAAAGATAATATACCTTTTCTCGGGGCCCTGCACGCCGAAAATGTATTCCTCGGGGGCTATCCTTCTGAACAACAATCTAAACAAGACAAATGCAATTATCAAATAAGGGAAATAGATAAGGCATTAACCCAGTGATAATTTTACCATTGCAGGATCAGAATCAAATAGGATAAATCTATCAGGACAACTTTTGGGGATGTGTTTTTCTTCGTGTTCTTCTTTTTCAGTTACTTACCTTCTGAGCAACCACATCTTCTGGACGAACAAAAGTTTGCCTGGCAAGGTAGAAGATTAAAGTATAATGACGGACCATGAAGTAGAAACTAATTGACCACAATGAAGATAGATGGTAATATCAAGAAAACTTCACCGAAAATATATGGGACTTACTTTACAATAGCATATGCTTGGCTATTTTGCAAAGGATTTGGGTACGACTGAAAGAAAAAACAAAAAGATACAATTTATATAAAAAATACAAGACAAGGAAGTTGGAAGAACCCGAACACAGTCAAAACCTAAACACCAGATGAAGGATCAAAGCATTGTTGTCAACAATTTGGGGAACCGAATAAATTATATGTTCAGATGGAAGTGAAGTGATATTGAGAGATAACTAATTGAATAAGTGAAGTCAAAAGAATTGCAAAGTAAGATTTTACGAGACAACATCTCTTGTAATGTGCTTCTTAAATCTCCACAAAAGTGAATGATTTTTCGAAAGCAATGATTCTATATATTGATAGTTTTCTTATTTAAATACTTTCCAAGTTCTTAAATCGGTGCTTATGAAATCGGCTCGATTGTTTTATAACCGTAACATTCATCTTAGTTTTACTCCCAATCACCCTTAAATTAAATTACTTTTCAATTCTTTTTCTTTTTTTGATGTGGAAATTTCATCTATCCAAACTCAAAGAAGCACGGAAGCCGGGAACTGCTAAGCCAATTATATTTCATTTAGACTCATTTATATGCATACACATATATATATATATATATTCTCTTCCAATTTATATTCTTTTCTTTACTCTATTATATCAACAAATAACTGAAGTCCAAAAATTGCTATTCATTATAAAAATTATTTTCCCTACACTATTCCAACTGAAACAGTTCCAACCTATGAAACATAATCGACAACAGTCACGGAAGAAAACCAATAAATAAATAAATAAAAATAAAAAATAAAGACTTAAAAAATCAAGTGATTACCGGCAAATCAGGGAGGAAATTAGTCAAGTGAGGGACGTCATCGAGGACAAACTCATCATCCACCGCCGGATCCGAAACCTGAGCTCTGATTGAAAGGTTTTGGCGAGAAATTAACGGCCTTTTGAGGTGGGAGTTTCGAGACTTGACGAAATTCAAGGAGTGGAGAAACGGAGATTTTGATTTGAAAAGGAATGTTGCAGTTGGTGGTGGTGGAGAAGCTCTGCAAAGAGGACTGGGAATCGATAAATCCATCGGGGAAAATGAAAATAAAAAACTTCTCCAAAACTTGTGATTTCAAACTTTTTTCTTATATTTATAACACAATCAAAGGTAAGAAATATTGGAGCTGTCGACTCGACGTTGGGGACTTCTTCATCAGCTCGTTAACTTAGACTTTGACTGTTGACTATCTCTGTAATGTAAGAGGCGGTTAAAATAAATTAAGCGATGGTCATTGGAATGGTCAGTCAACATTTCGACTCTTTTTCACCTTTTTTTTTTTGCCTTGTAACTCGTAATTTTCTTTCCCTTTTCACTTTCATATTCCAGTTACTTTCTTTTATCTGTAATATGATTTTTTTTGAAACAATTAAAAAAATTAAATATGAAATTTACTGTATTTACTTCAATTTATTAAATGTTTAAATAATTAGTAATTAAATATTTTATTTATATACTAAAATATAATTGTAAGTTATTATTAAATAGAAATAATAATTAATAAAATTTATTTAAATAATTATAAGGACCTATTAAAATCACTTTTCACCTCATAAAAAAATCAATAAATATATAAATTTTAAACTTATAGTTAATGTATCGAGTTATATCGAATTTAGATAAGTTAGACATTATACTTGCTTTTGCTGAACTTATTCCTAAATATAGACAAAAATGCTAATCCAAACTCAACTATCTAATTTTGTACAAGCTTACCAAATCTATAAACAAAAGATAGATCTTATTTAAAAGTAACAGTACAACCATCGCGACCTAAGCAAAAGAAAAAAAAATCTTATGCAAGGCTTGAACAGCTTTTTAAACAACCATTTTTTCCTCAAATCCATGTTACGTATCGGGTGAACTTTTAAACTTTTTACTTAGCCTGGCCTAACGGCCCTGAAGATGTCTATTTACAATAATACTTCTTTTGGGCTCGGGTTGGGTTATTTTTGTTTCTACAATATGTGGGCCTTAACCTACCTCCTTTCAGGATAATGGGCTTTCTGAGAAATAGAACCGAAAGGTGAAAACATTGGGTTAGGCCCAATATATTTCCCAGTGTGTGAAAGAGTGTAGGCAAAGCCGAACGAACCTCTCCCTGCTTGTAAAAAGACTAATTTAGCCTCACTGATTTAACAAAGGCGGTCATACTAAACCCCAGGTAAAAAAAAAAAAACCAAGTAAAAGTCGCTAGGGTTTTTGATGCTTTAAGCTGGCCTCTGCTCCTTTTTCTTCATAGGGTTGAAGATCGTTTCATTATCTTCATTTTTTCCCTTAAATTTTAGGAATCCCAAAATCTCTTTCCTTCTGTTTTGATAGTTAAAGAAAGGGATGGCGAGTTCAATAGCTTCACAGTTACAGGCGATTAAATCGTTTATTCAAGCCGACTCTGAACCTCAAAAGCGACCTTTCACTCGCCCTTCTATTTTGTTTAACCCTAAAGAAGCAGCTGACATCGATATCGAAACTATTCTAAACATTGGATTGTCAGGTTAGTTCCCGTTTTGTAATCCTATTTTTCCAGAGAAAATTTCTGTTTGGTTTGTTCATTATTTTGTTAAAAATATTTTGTTTCATGTTGTTTTTAGGGCTAGAGGTTCTAGTAGGCGTGGATGAAAGATTTAGAAACTACAAGAACGATTTGTTCAGTCACAAGAGTAAAGAATTGGATAGAGAATTAATGGGATTAGATGATAATAAACAAATTAATGCTTCAATAAGTTCGTATTTGCGGTTACTATCAGGGCATCTTCAACTTTCTGCATCTCTTAAAACTCTGGAGTATTTGATACGGCGATACAAGTAAGTATTTAGTTATTTACCTTTTCAGAACTTAATGTGTGTTATTGGAATGTTGGTTTTTTTTTTTTTTTAACAATGTTTCTGTGATTGGTTGTTTGCGTTTTCAGGATTCATGTTTACAATACCGAGGATTTGGTTTTATGTGTGCTGCCATACCATGACACGCATGCTTTTGTTCGTATAGTTCAGTTAATCAACCCAGGGTAAGGAAAACATTAAGTTTTTTTTTTCCCCGGGTTATTATGCATTGTCATTTTCATATGCTGGTTTATTATTCTTGTGTGGTACAGGAATAGCAAATGGAAATTTTTGGACGGTGTTAAAGTCTCTGGTGCACCACCTCCTAGGTCTGTTGTAGTGCAACAATGCATTCGAGATATGGGAGTTTTGGAGGCCTTGTGCAACTATGTGAGTCATTGCTGTATAACATGTGGATAATTTGGTTGCTATCTCTGGATGATTCTCATATGAATTACTCTTGCTGCAGGCATCTCCAACAAAGAAATTTCAGGCTTCAAGACCTGTGATTAGCTTTTGCACAGCAGTTATTGTTGAGGTTTTGGGTTGTGTTTCTACTATTGACAGTGACATTGTGAAGAGAATCTATCCGTTTGTATCTTCTGGTCTTCAAACTGGTGTAAAAGGAGGATCTGATCACAAGGTATTTCACAGGCAGAAGTGTGATTATTTGAAAATTGTTTTTACTATAGCTTTTATTATGTTGTTTTATGAATTCTTTCCACAGAATTTAGGCTGATGATTGCAAGATGCAGTTAATATGAATTATATACATTTTTATGTAGGCTGGTGCTTTGATGATTGTTGGATTACTAGCAAATAAAGTGGCGTTGTCTCCCAAACTTGTAAATAGTTTGATTCGAGCAGTCGCTGAGGTTGCTAGGGAAGATGTAAAAGAGTCAACTGATTTGCAATGGTTTCGGTTGTCTCTAATGGCTTTAATAAATCTTGTTCAGGTACTAGCATCCCTACTCCTTGCCAATTGTTGTATTTTGAAAAAAGCAATTTCAGCCTAAAATCCTACTGTTTAGTTTTTATTTTTTAATTTTGATAGTTGTCTGTTTATGTGGTTTTGACTTTTTGACATTTTTCATTCGAAGTTTACATGTATATCACTTGTGAATTTGATTTCCGTTTTTTTCTACTATGATTACATGTTTGACAAGAGATGCTTTGTGTCACTCTCATCGCTTTGCATCCACAATTCGTGTTGATTTTCTCATGATGCATGTGTTGTTTGAAATATGTTAGTTTGATCCAAATTCACATTCGGATGTTATAGGCATGCTATCTCTGCTAACTTAAAAACTTGAGAATGTGCTGAGCACTTTTTCTTTTGATGGATCAGCTCATATTTAAAGGGTTTCTTTTGAATAGGTGCTTGATGCACCTTTCTTGCAAAATCATTCTAAGTCAGAGTCGATCCATTTGATGAATTTAGTCATCCTTGCAATAAATCTTAGGTTCTATGTTAGAAGATTTATCTTGTTCCTAATTTTCTTACTGTAGTTTGTGTGAATTTTGTAGACACAGTCTGTTGATGTATTCCCGAAGAAGGCTTTGGAAATTTTAAGGGATATTGGGTAATTCCTTGTTTCTCTAAATATTGTCTGGAACTATTTAATGTAAATATGTAATACTAACTGACCTTTTTTGCATGCTTTGAAAGGGATATTGCTGTGGTTCTTCTGGAGCTGTCCAAAGAATTTAATATTGATAGATTCTTTTCCATACTGTTGGAAGGTCTGGTTGATCAAAGGTGTGAAACTGATTACTTTTTTTTTTTACTTATCCTATTTTTTTGCATACTTACTGCTTCTAAACTGATTGTTGTCTATTGCAGTTCTTATGATGACTCATATCATCCTGCTTTAATATCAGTAGTAGAGACAGTTCCTCTAAGGAATTTAGTGGATAATATTGTCTCGAAGGTTCTACTGACCTGCATGAAATTATATGAGAGGGATGGCACTTCGACATCTTCTGAATCAGGTGTCTTATAATTTATCAACTTTTTCATTTCAATTTCAAATTTTGCTTCACAGGTCACATGGTTCTTCCTTTTTACTTTGGTATCTTTATTTTTATTACATTTGGACATTGTTAGTTAACTGTCTACTACAGGCATACTCTTTTTTTTTCTTTAAAATAATTCTGAATATAATTTTAAGTGGATAACCATAGAACTACTTTTAATATGATTACCAATGCTAATTATGTTGTATTTCATATTCATCTTTGAATTATTTTGCAGTAACCTGGGCCAAGAAGGTTTTAGCTGCTATTAATAAGAATTATCCTTCTCAATTTCATGGTGCTGTTCACAAGTTCCTAGAGGTTCGTTTAACTATCTTTGTCACTATCTTTGCTTGTCGGTATCTTTTTTTATGCTTCTGGTTTTATGTTTTTGTTTTGATCCTTATTCCTTCTACCAGGATACCAAAGTACAATCCAAGAAAGAGGATACTGTGTGTGAGTTCTTGAGTAAAATATTGGACGGGAATTTGGATTTATCGATAGCGTTCTCAGAGTCCAAAATATGGTTTGCATCACACCATCCTAAGGTATTATTTAGTACAACATTATTACGAAATCATCTTTTGTCACTTCTTCCTTTTCAATATATATTCAAGACTTCTTATGCTTTGGTGCTGTGACATAGCCCGAGGTTCGACGTGCTACATTTTCAGGGCTAAACCGATCTGCTATTTTAAAAGTGAAGTCTCTTGATGCACAGGTAACTCATGTGCAATATATATATATTTACATTTTGTAAAATTTTTTTGTTTCAGTAGTTTACTTCTTCCTGCCTTTAGTTTGATTTAATAATATTATGTTTGGTGCTTGCATAAGTCACCCTTTCTCCTGTATTTGCTAATATTTTAAAGTTACTCGAGGCTTGCTTTACTCTAGTGAATATCTCTGGATCTGGTGTTTTTTTGTACCTTCTTGCAGCACTTGAGTTTGATTCTTCCCATAATTTGTGTTTTGTTCTTCATTCTATTTCCTCAAATGACGTTTTCATTTTTTGTGGTTTTTATACCAACTGTTATTTTTTTGCATTATTGTTGTTTTTTAGAATTTCTTCGCATTATTTGTGTTTTTGATACCAACTACTATTTTTCTTATACCTATACTACTCTTTATGTTTTGGTGTCTAATTATTGTTGCAGTCTTATCAGATTGATTGGTTGGAATTGTCTCTTTTTGCAGGAAGATATTGTGTTTCCTATATAAATTATGTGCACATAAGTGTGTCTCATTTTGTGACTGATATTTTGTCCCATTATTCTATTGTCAGAGGCTTGTAACCATTAAAGATGCCATATTGCGTCAGCTTCATGATGATGATTTAACTGTAGTTCGAGCTGCTATTTCTCTGGATGGATTGACTGAAATAATAAGTCCTTTAGATCTTCTTGACGCATTACGTGATGTGCTTAAGAGATGTCTGAGCTTTCTGACGTCAGGTCAGTAAGAACAATTTTGAAAATCTTAACTGTGACCACTAGTGCCTAAACCTATAAGAGGGATAGAGAAGTTTAAGTTCTTTATTGATTTATTTCTTTTTCCCTATTTGCATCTGTTGCCAAAAGTAATGGTCCAAAGGAGAAAATAGATACTTAGATGCTTGTTCCGAGCAAATATTATAATCCTTCTGATTCTGTGGTGTACTTAATTAGCATTGATTCAATGATTTTGTTGTATTTGATTCAAGAGTCATTTGTTTAATATATGCCGATATTGGTATATGGTGGGTGTTCTATAGTTGACCTAAGCAGATTCTTAGGTGCTCAAAATTGGAGGAAACTCTTGTAATGGAAGTTCTTGAGTATAATCCTGCAATAGAAGTCCCCAAGGTTTATCTATCTTTCTCTTGAATTAAATGAGAAGTCATGTTATAAATAAAACGCAGTGCCTGAACTGTTTGCTAATAGTTTTTGCCTACCGGTTGGAAGTTGTTCAATCAGATTTATAACAGAACGAGACTTTAGCACACTAGTGTTGCATGGGCTTCATTTCTTATTATGCTCTTCATTTTCAGGTTCATCAGTTAATTCTTCTTTATCTTGTGACATTGCTGTTTCATTCCTGAAGATTGCTGTGTTCAGCTTCCATGATCAGATAGATTATTTGAAAGAAGTTGCTTCCATGATATTCTCTCTACTATTAATTCTGCCACAGGTGCTTACATTACTTCATTTCTTAAGGTGCCATATTATCACCGATTAAGTTATACTTCTGTTTTTAATTAATGTGTCATTATTTCGTCCATGGACAGACTCATAGGTTGAGCTTAAAGGTTTTGGATTTGGCCAAGAATATAAAATGGCCATTTTTCCAGACTCTTGTAGCTGTGGCTGGAGACGAAGTGGTGAGTCCTCCCCTTCTTTTCTTATTCCTTTTGGGAGCTGGTTAGATGTTTCAATATTCAGGCTTTCTATTGTTGTTAATAATAATAAAAGGTTCATGAATACGTGAAATGGTAAGATGTATGCTTTGAATTCTAAAAGGCATGAAACATGGGCCTTACAATTTTGCCAATTGTGAAGGTCTAGTTTGATTGTTCTTTGGCGGGTGGAGAACGATGACATAGGGAGATGCGTATGAGAGTTACGAAAGAGAAGGATGAAATAAGGAAAATGGAATGAGAGGTAGGAAAGATATAGATATAGGAGTCATCCGCAAAGGTTCTAGTTCTATGCCTATCTGATCTGCCTATTGCAGATGACTTAAGAAGATATTATTCTAGAATCTAGATAGACTATAAGGGAGAGGACTCTGTAATGCCAACAAAACATTACAATGATCTGCCTATTGGCTTGGTCTTGTTAGATATCTGATCTGCCTATTGGTCTTGTTAGATATTCTGCAGATATCTGACCTGCCTATTGGCTTGGTCTTGTTAGATAGACTATTGCTTTTCTAGGAAGCAGGAATTCTAGTTCAATCTGTAGAACATAATTAGTTTGTAATGTCAGGATTCCGCAGATATAAAAGAGTTGTTATAAGGTTGCCATTGTGTATAAGTTCTTTTATCTTCAAGTTATCTGGCTAGTAGCTTGATGTGGATTGCAAGATTCCTTTTAATTTTATTAAGGAGAGAAAACAAATAAAAACTGGCTGATGAAGTTGAGTATTGAGCCTTGGATTTGTTTTTATATTTGTTCATATCATCACTTTTGACTTAAATATGAATTCCACAACTGGAGCTATCTAGCTCTAGTAGCCTGTAAAGATCTTCTCGTATCATATGAAATCACTATTTATTTTGGCCTTAAGGGATCAATAACTGCTTTCAAAATTTTAGAGGGATTAGTGAAATTTGATTTAGGTGAAAGCCTAAGGCGGTAGACTATTTTGATACCGGTCTTGTTCTTGCCTTTAAATATAATTATTAATTATGGTTGTTCATTCATTAGTTTATGTGAGCTGAATAACTTTGAAATTGGAAAAGTTACAGAAAATGCTGTCTGGACCTTCAGTTGATGTGGAGGCTGTCAGCAGATTTGAAAAGAAAATACAGAAGCGTGGAAGTGTATCTGCAGTTAATATGGAAATTGTTAGAAGTTTATCAGAAGAGTTCTTGATGCAACCCAATGAGTATATGCCCTGGCTTACCAGAACTTGCAGTGGTTTTAAGTCGTCAAAGACTCTTTTCTTTTTGGTTCTGATGCACTCATTTTCTATGTCGAAAAATGGTATGTTTGTTTATTGTTTCGTGGAATGCTGTCTTGTGATTTCTTTTCTGCCTCACATTTTAATTTTAATATATTATGGATAATTTAATGTGCTATTTTTCCGTTTTCATTTGTTTTTTATACAATCCGTAGCCCGGGATTAGAATTTTTTGTAAGGAATTATTCTTGAAAATTGTTAAGAGGACCATGTCAATTGTTCTCTAATTTGCATGTTCTTGAGCAGCAGGTTAAATGATTTTTCATCCTGAAGCGAAATAAATTGTTTTTCATATTTATTGTCTCACTGGGACTGTGTTGGCTGTTATTGGGTTCTTTATCTCTTTCTTTTAGTATTACTGCTATGTTTTAAGGAATATGTCGGCTTTTGGTTGGTGATTTAATGTAAAATTGATTTGTTAGTGAAGAAATTTTATTTGTCAATTGTGTTGAACTATTTGCTTCATATATCTTATCATAATTTCCCTGAAGTTTTCGTCTGCCCTGCTACTGATTTTTACATTTATGATGAGTGTTTGTTCTGTATGTTTTCTATTAGATGGCAAATTTTTGGTGCTTTTCGATGCTTGCATTCCAGTTCTGAAGTCTGAGTGGGAAGCTTATGGGTCTGTAGTTGACGTTTCGCTGCAAGAGGTTAAGAATCGATTTGGCTGCTATCATTTGGTTTTTATATTGCTCTTAGTTTTCTGTTTGCATTATTCAATGTTTTCATTCTTTGTTTTGACAGTTCAATGAAGAGATGCTTGATTGGGATTGCAGAAAGTTCTTAGATCAGCTGTTTGTTGCTGATATTGATGCACTAAATAAGCATATGCTTGTATGCATATTCTGGAGGTTACTTGAGGCATTTATTTCCTCAGCCCCTGCTGAGCTCTTTTTGGTTAGTGATGCTATTCCTTTTTCTTGCTTTCTGTTGCTGATCTGATTGTCAAGTTGCAGCATCCTTATCTTTTCTTTTCTCTTTTAGGATGATAGCGAGAAAGGTATTGGCCGACTTCAGGATTTCTTCATCTTTGTTGCGGCTTCTACTTTGAAGAATGCGGTCAAGAAACGCCTTCAAGAACTTGTTGAGAAGCATCTTAATGACTTTCTTACAAAGTGCAAGTTTTCACCGGTTCGATTTCTGTCTAGGTTTTTTACAGCAGAAGGTGCTTTTCTGGCTTCCCCTTTCCACCTTCAATTTTAAACTGTGACATATGCATTATACCTGCCTCAATTGGGATTCTTGTTAATGGGATTGCATCAAGATGAGTAGGCTTTGGTTTTTTCTATCAAAGCCTAGTTTTCATACTGAGGTCCAAGTAATCTGGCTTGTCTGCTAAATGAAGCAGCCTCTCTTTAAGTTAAGACTTAAAAAGCAATAAGCTAGTTTATTTGATAATCAAGAGATGGGAGGTTTCTTTACAATTTTGTTACAGTTGATACTTTAAAAGCTACATTCCGGAAACTGTCATGATAATTAAGTTCTTAACACCTAAATAGTAGAATCTTACCATGCAAAGTTACAATGTAAGTTGAATTTGAAAAGAATGTACCTGACTCAATGATGAATAACTGGCTGAAGGATTGATTAACAATTGCTTATGCTTATGCCAGACATTTGATTTTGCAGATGTTCCTGCTGCAGTTCAAGTAGAGTGTCTTCATTGTTTCTCATTTCTTTGTTCTCAGCTAAATGATAGACTGCCATTTGAACTTTTGGCTGAATTTCCCTCAGTTCTTCTTCCACTCACCAGTGATGATCAGGTTTTACCGTTTTTCAATTTTTAAATGCTGTCCTAGCAGTTTTTTTATTCTGTGTTCATGATTGTCTCCTTTTTGAGCTCTTCCTTGTAATTTGCTTAAATTTCTGTTTTCAGGCTACTAGGATCGCTGCCATGAACTGTGTCGAAAAGCTATATACATTGTGGTGTCAAGTGGACTTCTCCAGCAAGAAAAATGGTAGGATGGATGGTATTTTTGTTTCATATGGTTACCTTTGTTTGCTTTTATATATGACTATAATTGGAATTGGATTATTGACAGGAAATACTGCAATTTGGAGCCATTTTCTTGATGAACTTTTGGGCTTGGTGGTTCAACAAAAGAGGCTTATATTATCAGACAAAAATTACCTCCCTTCTTTTTTGACATGTTTGCTTAGCTCCTCTTGTAATAGCATTTTAGTGTCTCCAAACATTGAGAAGAGGTATTGACATGTTTTATTTCTTCTCCAATGTAGTTTATCACTGGCCACCACCGTAATTAGTGCCGATTCTTTGTAATCACTTAAAAATAGCTTCACTTGTTTACTAAAAAGGATATTCCTTTTGTTCTCTCTCTCTCTCTCTCTCTCTCTCTCTCTCTCTTTTCAATGGGGTAAACATTTTGCCATTGTAAGTGTAATTTCCAATTGCCAGATATAATTGTACATTGTTTTTAGTAACTCTGGTATACAATAATATCAAGATTTATGAAATTGACTTTTCCATTGTCTTTAGTTAAAGTGTTTTCTGTGCTATTCTTAAGATATTAATGTTTCCATTGATATTGGTTTGTGAAATTTTATATTCTTGCTGTGTTGTTTTTAATGAGGATATAACCTCTTTCACCCTTCAAACATTTGATTTCAGATTTAATCAATCTACAAAGGAGAAGATTCTTGCTTTCATATTGAGTACTGCACTAAATATTCCTGAATCTGGCAAGGTTTGCCCTTTTAATCTATTTTCTTATTTTCCCTTCCCATTTAAGAGAATTTATTATCCTGGGGAGTCTTGTTATTTTCACGTGCGAAGAAGTACTAGTGACTTAAAAAAAAAAATGTTGATTGGCTTGGTCTTGTTGGCAGCTAAAGGTTCTATCTTTGCTTAAAGGATTAGGCAATGCAATTCTGCATGTTAAAGAGGTTGAGTCATTGCTATCTCTGCTTCTGAGAAAACGTACTCAATGCTATTTTGACCTGGAAAAGTCATCCAAGAAATTGTCAGAAACTGAAATTAGGATTCTGTGCTTGCTTTTGGAGGTAAGGTTTTATAGTTGCTTTTGTTTTATGTCTTTAAGCATGCTTCTGTCTCTCGTTTAGCATTGAATATAAGTATGGTTTCATGATCATAACTGTTCGATGATGATTTTATCCTTTACTTGTCTTAGATGTGTATTATGCCCTCATCGTCTCGCAGTGGACAAAATTTTGAAGATCATGTGTTCAAGGCATTACAAGTAAGAAAATCCTTGCAAACTGTATATATGTACTAGGATATTGAGACATCGAATCTAATCTTTTATTTTTCTGTTTTTACGTTTCAGTTGGATTCTAAGTCTCTAGAAGACCCTGCCATTATAGAACCCTGTGTTACTGTTTTACAAAAGCTAAACAGTCAATTCTACAATGGCTTGACAGATGAGGCACAGGTTATTATTATCAACTTCTGTTATATCCTCGGAATACTTTACTTTAAATTTCAATGATTTACCTAATTGATGAATCAAAATAGGATGTATAAATAGAAAAAGACAAAGATACGTGTTCTTATGCTGTGGCAAGAGAACTTCAACAATCGTATTATGTGTGAAGTGGAAACAAGCTGAACTAGGGAAATAAAATGGGTGCTATACAGTCTAATCATCGTTGTATAAAGTTAGATTTTATGCAGATCCTTGTTGGAAAAGTTTTTCATACAAAAGCCACTTTCAATCTTTTGGAGTGCACTTAATGGCAGATAATCCTGTATGCCATATAGAGCATTTTGTTTTTGGTCTTTTTCTCTGATTTGCTCGTGTTAACCCTGTCGATTTTGCCCCTTCTGTTGTTCCATGAGTTCTTGTTTACCTAGGGTGGATTGCTGTGGTTGATATATTTATATAGAATGGATAATTTTCATCTAACTTACACAGGGTAAATGTTTATTGTCAATCTGTTTACGTAATGGTTTTCGGTTGTTATTCATCAACTTAATATGAACCCAAAATGCAGAGTTCATCTTAGGTGAATGGCTTAATATTCTTTTATTTATTCTATCAGGGTCATCTGTTACGACAGCTAGTACTTTTGTTTCACAACAATAATGGTGATATTCAGAGTGCAACCAGAGATGCTTTGCTGCGTTTAACTGTTTGTTCCTCTCTCTCCCCTTTACAATTTCACTTTCTTTTCTCTTTTGATGAATCATATAACTGTTGCTTGAATCTTATGTATGGTTAGGGCTAGCGAATTTTATATGCTGAGCTCATAGTTCGTGTTTTGTTGATTTTGAAGGTGTTGAAAGAAAAAAAAATTAGAACTAGCAATAAATTCTGCATGTTTGTTAAATTTATATATGAAAGAGATTTTTAGAACGTTTCTACGGTTTTCTCCTCTGCATGAGGCAGTTTTTGTGCAATAAGTTCTTGTTTTTGCATTCACATCAGTAGTACATTGGTGAAGGGCCAAAACAAACGTGAATTTGTTTTCTGATTGTTTGAGAGGTTTTGGTTAAATAACATGTAAATTGAAACTTTTCAATGACACCAAGGTAAGTGTGAGATAAATTTCTTATAATTTCCTTTGTGGCATAGCTTTTCTGTTAGATGATAGGTTGCTCTTGGAGTTCTTTTTGTTGTATAAAGGCAACTGTAATAATCAACTGCATTCTTCTGTGTGTCATAGATTGCTTCGTCTACAGTTGGTCAGATGCTTGATCTTGTATTGAAAGAGGATCCACTCGTAATTGGTTCAGCTAATGGAAAGAAGAAAAAGAAATCAGCCGAGAATCCAAAGCCTGGTTATGATGTAGTTCCTAAAGGAGAACAGGCTCTCTATTTTCTTAGCTCCCTTCTTGATGTGTTGCTTCTGAAGAAAGACATATCAAACAGGTCTGCTTATAGAAGTGATACTTCTCTATTTGCATCAATGTGTTTATAGTTGTGGATAAATTTCTGTCAAACTTGTTCATAATTTAAGCGTTGCCATTTCCAATCAAGTTTAGATATCCCTAACAAAATAACTTGATTTTATTAAATGTTTTAGGCAGTCTATTGTTGGCCCCTTATTTAAGCTTCTTGGGAAAGTTTTCTCTAACGAATGGGAATTTGGTGCTCTCACTCAAGATGAAAGGAGGATGCAAACTTCTGGTGTTCCAAAGTCGATGTCTACTGCAATGTATGACATTCAGCAGACATTATTGTTAATTCTGGAAGATATTTTTGCTTCATTTGTGTATGAAAACAGTCCCCTAAAGGTATGCACCCTGTTCTGCTGTGAAAACGGTGTGCAACATACCACTGTATCTGGTGCCCTTTCTTTGTTTCATTTTTGTTTATTGATTTTAGATAACAACTCTGTCATGGCAGGATGACATAATAAATAAAATTGATATCAAACTGCTGGTTGATTGTGCTCATTTGACGAGGGATGGAGCAACCCGTAACCACGTTTTTACACTGTTATCTTCAGTGTCAAAGTTAGTTCCATATAAAATATTGGAGCACATACTGGATATACTTACTGTCATGGGAGAATCAGCAGTCTTACAGGTTTATTGAACTATCCGTTGGCTTTATATTTCTTAGTGTGTATTCAATTATTCAATTTTCTCATTGTAATTTATTAATTTTTTTAGAAGAAATCCTGGACAGTGTCTTGAAAGCAATTGTTTGTTTTTCCCCTACATCAATTTAAAACTCACCTTGTTTTTTAATATGAATTGTTACAAAGTTTTCAAACCCATTTTTGCATTCTGAAGTGATTATTCGATTTTTATTTACCTATTACTCTGATTTTGAACATCTGTCTGCAGATTGATAGCCATTCTCAAAAAGTGTTTGAAGATCTTATATCTGCTATTGTTCCAGCTTGGCTATCTAAGACCGACAATACAGAAAACTTGCTTCAGGTAATTTTTTCTTAAATATTTTCATTTATATATATTTCTTTATGTGGTTGTTTCTAACTGAGTACTCCAATTTGGCTTGTTCAGATTTTTATAAATATATTGCCTGAAATTGCTGACCATAGAAGGCTGTCAATTGTTGTATTCCTATTGAGGTATCATCTAGACTTGGAACTTGATTATTCCAGTTGGTTTTCTCAGTGTTTGCTGGAGTTAACTTTGTTTTCTGCAGGATTTTGGGGGAGAGTAATAGTTTGGCTTCATTGCTTGCCCTCCTTTTCCGTTCATTAGTTTCAAGAAAAGGACTATCTTCCCTTGAACATGCATGCACTTCAGATAGTATTTTGTATTCTGCACGGAAAGACTGGGAGTATGCCTTTGCAGTACAAATATGTGGGCAGTACTCATGCCTGATTTGGCTTCCTTCTTTACTAATAGTTCTTCAATTAATTAGAAGGGATAATCTCTCTCAAGAACTGTTTATACAATTGTTGTTTGCAATGGATTTTGTTTTACACAAATTGCAAGACCCAGAATTGGCATTGAAGCTTGAATCAAAGGAGAATTCAGATGGCATCCAGGTATAAATCCATGTGCTTTTTAGAATTTGGCATTCTTTGTGTTTGAACAATATATGGTAGGTTGAACGCAGTATTGTCACCAGGTTTTTATATATGCACATTTAGAATGGTACATATGCTCACTTTATTCGATTTTTATGCTTGAAAATATGGGATTATTTTATTTTTTTTATTTTTGACTAAAATTGCATGACACTATATGCTATAAGTTTGAAAATTCTATGTATTGCATATTAGTTGTGGATAGACTGAAACAGAGGCACATTGAGTCGAACTGATACAGTGCTAGGCTCAAGCTCAACCAAGCTTTATTTTTGCATTTGAGATGGGCTCTGTTTAGTTTGATTATCGTCAACTTAATTTAGAAGACGTGTATATATCACACTAACATTGTCAAGTTTTAAAATGCTTGTTAATTGATCTACTTTACCTTAAGCTTGTGTCAGTTATGAACAAGTTCAGCCCAAGTATTAACCCAGTTGGGTCAATTAGCTTATAAGTTGGGTAGTTTTTACTTTTATGCCCAAGACCCAAGGTCGTTTTTTTTTTTTTTTCTGTTTTTTTATGAGCCATTTTTCAACTATTCAATGGTAGAATACAGGCTTGCTAGCCCTACTCGTTTTACGCGCATTATGTTAGGTTAAATTTTGCATATATTTTCCTCTTCACAACTTAGAATCCATGCAACATGATATTAGCCTATTGAAGTTGGATGACTTGCGCTAGGATGCTTCATTTTACTTAGTTTGGTTGTAACCAGTCCTGATCTCTTACCTTATTTTCTTTAGACTAGTGTTGCAGGACTTTAGAACTATAATCTTTTTAAGCTTTTCTGTTAACTTCTTGTTTGCTTGACCAATTGCCTAACAGCTTTTGTTTTCTGATTTCATTCTTACAGTAGTCAGAAGCATTAATTGGATATGAATATTGTTTTACTTATTGCAGAGAAAACTTGGAGAACTTATGGAGCAGGTTGTCTCTCTCTTACAAGTTGTTGATGCAAGAAGAAAGCAAATAGGAATTCCAGTTGCAATTTGGAAAGAATTTAAGGCATGTGTGCACAGTATATTGAAGACAATTACAATGAGTATGATGCCTTCCACATGCTTTGAATGCGTTACTAAATTACTTTGCAATGCAGATAGCAGTGTGAGAAAGAAGGTATATGGTTACTTCAGTCTATATCTTTTATGCTGATGTCCTCCGTCATATTATCTTTTGGTTTCCATTAAATTTGGGGATTGGGATTTTTGGAGTTGAGATTTCTTTCATTATGAGGTAAAATTCGTGTTTTATACCTTTTGTAAAATTCAAAGATTGCAATGATACAGTCTATCACAAAAATGTTGGTTGTTGTGGGTCATCTTTTTATGGTTCTAGATTCTTAATGATGACCTTATTATTTAACAAGTTATGCTTGCAAACAGGCTCTTGGGGTATTATGTGAAACATTAAAGGACCGTGGCTCTGTTAAATCAAAGCGCAAGGAGAAAAGAGAACTTGATCAGCATTCGAATAACTACGAGCTCCATTTGGACGATATTGCTTTGGAATCCTTTAAGAATATGTGTGCAGAAATTGTTCAGATTGTTGATGATTCTGTTGAAGAATCAAATGCTTCATTGAAACTGGCTGCACTTTCAACGCTGGAAATCCTGGCACAGAGGTTTTCTTCTAATCATTCAGTCTTTGGCATGTGCCTTGCATCAGTTAAAAAAGGCATTAGTTCAGATGACTCGGCTGTCTCTTCCAGCTGCCTTAAAACAATTGGTGCTTTGGTTAATGTTCTTGGACCTAGGGCACTGGCTGAGCTTCCTTGTATAATGGAAAATGTTATAAATAAGTCTCGTGAAACTGTGGGTTCCGATTTAAAAAGCAGAAGTGATGAAAATACTTCCATTTTGCTGTCTATTCTTGTCGCTCTGGAGGCAGTTGCTGAGAAGCTTGGGGGATTTTTAAACCCATATCTTGGAGATATCATAGAACTAATGGTACTCCATCCTGCATTTGTGTCAGGATCAGATCTAAAGCTAAGAACAAGAGCTGATTTAGTGCGAAAGCTCTTGATTGATAAGATCCCTGTAAGTCTTCAATCAGTTATTATTTTCTTCCTTTTTTATGTTTTCCTCCTTTCTCTATCTGTCTGGAAACTTCCATTTATTTTGTCAGCTAATACTTATTATGTACTGTGAGTTTGTTTCCAGGTTCGACTTACTCTGCCGCCTCTGCTAAAGATATACTCGGGTGCTGTTAAATCTGGAGATTCAAACTTGGTGATTGCTTTTGAAATGTTGTCAGACCTAGTCGGTAAAATGGATAGGACATCAGTTAGTGGTTCCTATGTAAAGATTTTTGACCAGTGCATGGTTGCTCTAGATCTTCGTCAGCAGCACCCTGTTACAGTTCAAACTATTGATGTTGTAGAAAAAAGTGTCATCAATGCTATAATTTCGCTTACAATGAAACTTACGGAGAATATGTTTAAACCTCTTTTTGCCAAGAGTATTGAGTGGGCTGAGACAGATCTTCAAGATGTTAATGTTAGTGGAAGCACAAATATTGATAGGGCTATATCATTCTATAACCTGGTTAATAAACTTGTGGAGAATCATCGGTGAGTAATTCTTGCTTAAGTTTCTTATTATATTTGGTGCAGAGTTATGGTTAGATTTTGATTTTTTTTTTTCCTCTGGTGTGTGGTTCACCTTTATCCTCCTCAATTCCAGATCCCAAAGATTTGCCCTTCAATTTCATTTTGTCATTTACCATAATTATCTGTATTTTGTATATTGAAGGTTTGTGGTCCTAGATGAGTCCAACATTTTCATAATGAAAAGAGATGCATGAATTTAACGTTGATGGAGTTGATATTCTGTGCTGGAGTTATGGTCATATCATACGTGGAACTTTTTATCATAAAAATGCTGCAATAGTAATTCTTTTGTTGCTTGGATAATTCGTTGTTTTTATTGATTTGCTTATTATTTATTTATCAATCGGTTTAGCAGTAATCATATGCTGTTCTTCCAAAATGCAGGTCTCTGTTTGTCCCTTACTTCAAGTACTTGGTCAAGGGTTGTGTACAGCTGCTTAGTGATAATGCAGATTTTAAAGCTTCTAATTTAGTTCGGAAGAAAAAGAAAGCCAAGGTTCAGGAGGATGGGAATTTTGGAGACAGTGTCTTATCACTTAAAAGCTGGCATCTTAGGGCATTGATCTTATCATCACTACACAAATGCTTTCTCCATGACACTGGGAGGCAGAAGTTTCTCGACTCACCAAATTTTCAGGCTAGTGAATCTTCTTCTGTGGACTTGGTTCTTATTAAATGTACATCATAGCTATTAAATTATTCTTAAAACTGGAATGACTAAATATAATCTTTTCTCAATCTTATTTTGTTTGACATTTTACCTAGAAACTATGGGCATCAAATGGCCGTCCAATGGTCTATTATAATTCATTTGGTTAGGGTAGCTTATCCTCTTTCTGATTGCTTCAATTTATGAAACTTTTTGAATGCATATGCAGGTTTTATTGAAACCGATCGTTTCTCAGCTTGTCATTGAGCCGCCAACTTGTATCGAAGAACAGCCAGATATACCGTCAGTGAAGGAAGTAGATGACTTGTTAGTTGTTTGCATAGGTCAGATGGCAGTTACTGCTGGAACTGACCTCCTGTGGAAGCCCCTGAACCACGAGGTGGTTTTCTCTCTTTGTTGTTTTGCTTAAAGTTTTTAACCTTTTGAGCTCGGAATTGCAGTCTTTTATTTATTTATTTATTTAATTTTTTGAAAGCCTTGACCGTAATTTGCCAAACATGCATCTTATCTGTTGAAGAACTTACCATTTCAATACTTGGATATCATTTTTAACCTTATATTTGGTTTATTGGTTTATTCCTGACAACAGATCCTGCATTTTCAATAGATTTTGTCTCGTAGTCCTTGTTTTGTTGAAACTTGCTGAAAAGTCTTCATATTGCTTCCCCCCCCCCCTGTTTTCTTCTTTTCCGTCTTTTCCATTATAGTTATCTGTTGTGTATGTTAAAAATATTGCCAGGTGTTGATGCAAACCAGGAGTGAGAAGATGCGAGCTCGAGTTTTAGGGTTGAGGGTAGTGAAACAGTTTCTGGATAATCTAAAAGAAGAATATTTGGTACTCGTGGCAGAAACCATCCCCTTCCTTGCTGAATTGCTGGAGGACGTGGAGTTACCTGTTAAATCATTGGCCCAAGATATTCTCAAGGAGATGGAGATCATGAGTGGCGAAAACCTTCGTGAATACCTCTGAATCTGATGTTTCTTTTTATGTCTGGACATGAATGATACCATACATTTTAAATGGCAAAGCTGCTGTATGAGAGTTTCTTCCTGCAGGAACAACTCTGAACTTTCTTTAGGTTTAAATATAGGAGTCTTATGCTTCGATGTTTTGTCTTTTTTATACCAAGGGCGCTGCCAAATTTTGTATGCCATGGCCACCTTTGTTTATTTATTTATATAATATTAGTTGTATAATCCACTGGTAAAAATTTTTCTAATGTAAAATAATTTTTTAAAATGTTGGTGATTAGTGAGCACTGAGCTGCTGTTTCTTTCTACTTCGTATCATTAATGCAGATGCAATGTTTTAACCTTCTATAGCTTGAGAAAAAGATTATACTTATTTTCTTTCTTCAAAAAATTTTTTGCTGTCTCACCTAGTGGTGTTTGTCTGTTTAAAAAAAATTAAAGTATTTATATTCTATATTTAAATTTAAATAAATTTTTTTATTAATTAAATAGTGATTAAAATAAATTTAAGTTATTAAATATTATATTTAATCTCGATCTAATAAGCTTATAATGTTTATTGTAAATACCATGTTTACGCGGGTCAGACTGGTAATTTCGACGCGGCGGCAGCTATGTGAGAGTCGCTACTTTCCATTAGACGGAAAGATTTGGTATGCTTTACAATTTTTAGTGATTTAATTGGGACAAATTTATTAAAGTATAATAATCCAAATGAGATTATTTTATCAGAGTTAAACTAAGCAAAAGTAAAATTAATCTTAAGAACTACAGAGCAAAATTTTGCAGGGTTCATTGTTGTAAAAATAGCTGTTTTATTATATAACTTCCTTCAATTGAGTATTTGAAGAAAATTTTAGCTCATATAGGTATGATTCCGTCAAACATTGCTCTAACGCTGTTAAATAAATATCGTCGTGATATTTAATATCTAATACGATTGTGACACACAACATTTTTAAAAATGATATAATATTTTATCATGTTTTATAACTTTATTAGATGTTAAATGTCACGTAAATATTTATTTAATAACATTAGTAAAGAGTGTCCACTATCTTCAATAAATTTATAATACGAATATCTATTTAGCTAAAATTTTCTTTAAACACTCAATTGAAAGATCGGTATAATACAGGGTGTATTTGTACAACTAACCTATTTTTTTTATATTACTATTGTTTTCTCTTGGTGACGTGGATAAATCTGGTGTTGGCATTGAGATTGGTTGATCAGTTAATATGCACCGCAAGATTTACTGACTTTCACCCACCGTCGTTTTAAAGCGTGGTTGAGTCGAGAGAGGAAGGGTTTAGGGCTTTGAAAGCTCAAAGAAGCTGACAGTCCTTTGGATTGTGAAAAAAAAAAAAAAAAAAAAAATCTGATTTCCATTTTTTTCAAAAAAAAAAAATGCTACCTCGATGGAACAGAGCTTTAGCGAATCTCTCAAAGCTACGATCATTCAACTCCATTGAATTGGGGAAAAATTGTAGTACGATTCATCGCCAAAGCTATGCAGCCGTGGCACCTGCTGGTACTGCTGATTCCCCGGAGAAACCTTTCCCTTCTAAATCATCGGTAATTTCTTTTCTTTCAAAACTACGCTATAGGAGTTTATTACGAATAAATCTCTGGAAGATCTCGTTTTTGGGTCGCTGATGATCTGGGTTGTTAATTTTTGAATAGGTAAATTTGGATAAAATGTTTTGGTCTAAGCCTTGTTCATTGGCTTTGGCCCCAGACTCTCCCCTCAGAGTGGAAGACCCAAAGTATGGAGGCATCAAGCATGTTATTCTCAAGATGATGCTTTTCTATAGTGAACAAAGCAAGTCCATTCGAGGGGCTAATGTGATATATAGGCGTCTCCTTTCACAAGTTGATAAACCTGCTATATATGAAGGTCTGTCTGCTTTACGGATATATAAGCTTTTGTTAAATTTCATGATTTTGCTATGTTGGCAGTAGCACTGGCTTAATGATGGATGTAAATTTAAAACCATGCCTTTATTTTGCAGTATTTAACTTGGAGAAGACTTTCAAGATGACGTTTTCTTTGCTTGTACTTCATATGTGGCTCTGCTTACGCCGCTTGAAAGCTGAAGGAAAAGATGGTGTTGAATTAGGACAATACCTCTATGAGATCTACAATCATGATGTTGAGCTCAGAGTATCTAAAGCTGGGGTATGTAATTAGAATAGAGGTTACTTCAATTTAGATATGCTACCATGGATGAATGATGATGATACCATTTGACGCTTTACTATTTTGCACATGAGAATGCAAGTGTATTTCTTTGGCTTGAATAGTCTTTTGAAGCGAGTTTATTATCATTGAAATGGCAGGTTAACTTACTTTTGACGAAATGGATGAAAGAATTGGAGAAGATATTCTATGGAAATATTGTTGCTTATGATGCTGCCTTGCTTCCGGAGGCTAAACCGGAGGAGCTAACAGAGGTTATATGGAGGTAAGATTTTCATCAGAGCTTGGTCCAGGCACTCATGGTAGTCCTCAATGTAACTTTTGTTTTTCTTTTATGATTCCATGTGCATGCACAAGGTCAATTATGTTTAATAATTGATACGCCTACTATTTAAAACTATACTAGTTTGAAGTAATTTTTTATATCAAAACTTGGTGATTTGCCTGTAGCTAAAACTTTGTTTGATGATCATGAAATTGTGATGTAAGAATTAAACTTGGCCTCCTGGGTCTGTTTGGCTGGTGCTATAAAATTGTAGCTATGCTCACTCCTTCCGAAGCTTAATCAAACCCGATCGTGCTTGCATCACCATTTGGGAGATATCTTCAGCAATGAATTTACTCCTCATGTTTAACACTGGTTTGATATTTGCAGGAATGTCTTTTCTGATGATGGTACATCAAAGCCAGACGCCGCCGCATTACGTGCAGTCCAGGCATGTTCTCATCTTTTCTTATGCCATTGTAATCAACAATCGTGTAGGATGTGGTGTTGGTTCATTTTGCTTCTGAAGTATTTTCTTTAGTTCCATATTGAAATGCCAATATATCCATATTTTGACTTGTTGGAGAATAATTACTGTGCACACAACATGAATATAATATGAACAACCATATGTTTGTCTTCAAGTTGGAGACATAGCATGACTGAGTCTTTACGCTTTTGTCTACAGGCACTGGCTAGATATGTTCGTCGTGAAGTCAGTTGCCTTTCATTAACTGGTAGTTTATGTTTTATTAATCCAACTAACTCATTGACGGTTATTGTTTTGGTTATTTATTAGGGATTTGGAGTTTCTGATGTTGAATCCCATGTCTTAAGCCAACCTAAATTTTGGCATTTGCTTTGCAGATAAAGAAGCCATGTTTTCTGGGAACTTCATGTTCACCCCATTGAAGAGTAGCTCGGCTGATCCAGTAGGAAGGTAGAAAGAGGGAAGAAGCTGATGCGAAGATTCTTGTTTCCAAGAGTTGCTGAGGGTAAAAATTTAAAAGAAAGAAATAATGATGGCTCATGCTAATCTATTGCTTGTCAAGGCTTCATATCACAGTTAAAGTAACTGTTTGTCAGCATTTATTCTTTCATACAGCAAGAAGGGTGATGGAACTAGAAATCGATGCATTCGTATAGCATTAATTGCAAATTATGCAACAAAGTATGATTGTAATACCTTCAATATCCAAGACTATTTTGTTTTGCAGAAATTAGTTTAAATTCGTCTTTGAAACTAATTTCGGGAAATGAATTTATTCTTCTGAAAATGTTAATATTTTCTGTTCTTGGGCTTTTTTTTTTTTATTGAAACAGGGGATTGATCCATTTTGCAGTTTAGATCTCTTGTACGTAGATCTCCAATACTTGGGGATTGATCCTTACTTTTAGCAGTAGTTGACGAGTTTTAAAAGAACTAAAGCCAAAGTTAATGACAGTGCAGCTGATTTCTCCTTTTTTTATTGAACAGATTTTTGAGTGCCGCATTGAACAATCTTCCATGCTTAATATCTGAAACACATATGGAATGTGACGCAGTTTATCTTCAAATCAAACTCAAACAGAGTAGAGAGTTGGAATAAACTGACAAGCATCATCCCATTCATATCTTAAAGTTTTAATTGGAAAATCATCCAGATTCTCGTTATCCGAATCAAAATCGCAAATCTTCTTGAAATTCCCATCCTTGAGCTTGTAACGAATAGCCTTATCATGAATGTGCAACACCATGTATGACTCTTCATCATTTGCTTCCCTAACAACTGACACAATCGAAAACATGTAATGATGGAAGTCTGATGGATCAAGTTGATTTCTGATCATCTCTGGAAATGCAACTGGTATTGGATCAAGATTGACGTGATACTTAACGAACCAACTTGAGTAGTCGCTCTCCATCTCATATATGTTTAACTGCGTTGAGCGAGGGCCTTGGATTTCGATGAGATGCAGATGGTTTCGGGACTCCCCAAAGTACTTCAGCCTACTTTCTTCCCGACCCTCGAGAATTGAAGGCATGGTGGGCATTTTTCCAAGTTTCTCCTCGACCAAATTGAAATATAGGAAACTAAGCCAATGCATAGCGCCATTGCAAAAGACCCCACCCTTAAATTCTGTTCCAAAAGGTGCCACGAAAGGATTGCCAGAGAGACGCCATGAGCGAGTCTTCGATGAGAATATCTCAATCTGATAACTTGTAAAATCACTTGACTCTTCAGGGTCTGAGTCTGACAAATCTACTTGAACATCTGGCTCTCGAATGAAGACAACTTCATAGTAATGTGCCTTGGAAGGATCAAAAGCCAAGCCAACACCATGTACAGTAATCGTTTCTTCAATAGCAAGTTGAGGAAGTTTAAAAAATTGTTGGGTTGAAGGATTATAAATGTAATAATCATGTTTGGAACTATAAGCATGAAAACAAGAACAGCATAGTAATCCGTTACAAGATTGCAGAATTCTCAATCCTGCAGCATTATCATCGAAAGTGAGGGACTTAAAGGGAGCACCAAATGACTTCAAAGTAAGAGGAACAAATGCATATTCAAGTTTAAGCCAAAAAGTTCCACTCAAGAAAAGGCCAGCCACTGAGTCAGGTAGAAGGCGACGAGAGAAGTTGGTATCAGAAATTAGAGAATACCAACTTTTGGATACAGATTTAAATCTGAGAAGAGATATCACAGGCAACCGAAAAAGGATTTCGGATAGGAGATCATTTTTATTGGCAATAGCTTCAGCCCTTATCTTTGGATCATATTGGTTGGTTATGGCTACCGTTTGAAGCCTTTTGCTAGATGAGAGCATCTTTCAGGAAAGCTGAATAAAAGGTTGGGTACTTGGGTTGAAAATTATACTAGCTTTTTTCTGTATTGGCTTCTATGGCATTACGCGTTGGTGTTGAAGGGAATATACAGGTGGCAAATTTCTGGTCATTCTTCATTTTAATTTTGGATCAAAAACAGACCCTCCAAGCTGTGTCCGAACTCCGAAGGATTCCTCAGTAAGCCAAGGAAGGATATCGTTGACTATTGCAATAAAAGGTAGCTAGTTTTTCGCTGCAAGTTGGATAATTGATATTGCAAGATTGGACAGTTGGATTATATATATATATATATATATATATATATATATATATATATTACTTGTTTCTTCAATTAATTTTTGAAGTAATAGTTAGATGTACATTGTTTAAAAGAGAAAAACTTAATCAAACGTTAGTCAATGAAAGAAAGAGAATAAATGAAATAGTAATTTTGGGATATGATGCAATGGAGATTAAACAAATGACGCTGATCCAATCCCGATGTAAACTTGAAGAATTCATGGCAACGTTAGTTGGCGGGAGACTACTACTGCTGGTGAATATCCCAGAACCCAGAGTACTCAGAAACCCATACTTTCTTTATGTAGTGTTGAGTCTGTGACCGTAAAGGACGACATTGTTAGAAACTAGAACTTTCATAAGTAGAGGGTCATTACTGTAACAATCTCTTATGTTAAGGATTATTTAATAATTAAAGAGAGATTAAATAAACGAGAACTAATTGTTAAATATATCCATATTTTCATTTTTGACAAATTATTCTTCCCCCTTTTCTTCACCAAGTTAAAAACTTTAAAGCTTGAAGGATCATGAATAAAACTTAACAACCAGATTAATACATGAGTAAGAATCCTCTTTCAATCTAGGAAAATACTTGGTTGACTAATTGTTGAACTTTGATAATTATACACGTTTCGTAATTTTGTTATATACTATTTAATGTTTAATGGATTAATTTTATCGCTTTAACATGTAATTAATCATTTAACTTTATTTTATTTTTAAAATTTATATACTAATAATTACTTTATATAATTACAATAAAGATAAAAATATTAAAAAAAAATTGATATTAATACGCAACTTGAAGTTTATTTGTGCTTGTTCGATCTTTCAAACATTCCGAGCCAACAGCCATCAGCTTCGGACCTTATGTCAATTCATAAAGTTACAACCTTTTCAGATATGGGCTAATAACTGTCATGCAATTAAGCCTTTGAAGGCGCTGTGGTTAGCACTTGCTGTTACAGTTTTTATTTTCTGACAAGTGGTACAATGTTAGATTCTTTAATTACCGAAACAATTATCAATTCATTTTTATTTGATTATTTTTTTTATAAAAAAAAAGTTTATTATTAAAAAAATATAAATATCGAAATTTTAATTTTAATTTTATTTGATTAATTTGATTTAATTTAATTTTTTTTTATTTTCTGAAAATTCAAGCTTGGAAAAGAGAATAGTACGATAAATATTTTTGCTAGACAAGAAAACCCATTTGATCCTTAGGTTGCGCTCAGACGGGAGAGAGAGTTTGAATGAATTGATGAGCCCAAAAAAATTTCAATAAAACCAGAGTAGGGCTGCCCCTATCATCATTTTCATCAGGATCAAAATCACAAATCTTCTGGAAACTGCCGTCCTTGCGATTGTACTGAATGGCCTTATCAGGAATATGCAACACCATGTATGAGTCTTCATCATTGGCTTCCCTAACAATGCAAAGAATTGAAAACGCATAATAATTCAAATCTGAAGGATCCCAATAAGTCCTGATCATCCCTGGAAATGCAACTGTCAATGGATCAAGATCAATATTATACTTGACAAACCACCCAGAGTAGTCACTCTCAATCTCATAGACATTGAACCGAGTAGTTCGAGGTCCATATATTTCAATGAGATGCAAATGGTTTCGAGACTCCCCAAAGTATCTACACCTCCTGAGGTCTTCCCAATCGTCAGGAATTGGGGGCATCGGCAATTCTTCAAGTTCCTCTTCCTCTACATTAAAATATGGAGAAGTATTACCCCATCCATTAAGCCAGTGAATTGCACCGTTACAGAAGACGCCGCCGTTAAATCCTGTGTTGACGTGGGCAATGAAAGGCTTACCAGAAAGTCTCCAGGAGCGAGTTTGAGATGAATATATTTCAATCTGTTGGCTCATATAGCTAGAGTCTGGATCTTCCGAAAAGTCTAGCCATGAATCAGGATCTCGAACGCAAATAACTTTATAGTGAGGTGATTTGGTAGGATCAAATGCTAAGCTTAAACGATGAACAATTCTAGTATTCTGGTTAGCAGCTGGTGGTGGAAGCATAACAAATTGTTTGGTAGTAGGATTATAAACGTAATAATCGTAATCGTAATTGTAATTATAATATCGGGAGCTACTACATAACAGTAAACCATGGCACGATTGCACAACTTTCAAGCCTGCAGGGTGGTTAATGAAATCGAGAAAATTAAAGGGAGCATCAGTTGATGATGACTTGTTTCCAAGAGGAATGAAGCCATGTTCAGGATTGATGCCTGAAGAATTAAGTTTCGGCATGATAAGACCTGCTATTTCTGGAAAAAGCCGGCGAGAGAATTCGGGATCGGAGATGAGAGAGTGCCAGCTTTTCGAAACGGATTGGAATCGGAGAAGAGATATAACAGGTAAACGAACTAGAATCTGTGTTTGAAGATCATAGTTATTGGGAATGGCCTCAACATTTTTGTTGGATCTTCGGACAATTCGTATTCGGTGCCTCTTCCTGGAGAGCATATTTTAAAAGAAATCTGAATGTCCAATATGGTTGAAAACAAAAATTCATTGCTTTCTGTATCAGCACTTTCTAGCAGTATATAAATACATGTACAAATATGATAAAGCTGCTTTATCGTCTTTAAGCAATGGGTTAACGATGATTAGTTTGAAGATTTCTCGGCACGCTAGGAATCATTGACTTTGCAAGGATTATGAAAAGGGTACATATTGGTCGGTTGCTGATTTTTTTTTTTTAAAAAAAAAAAAACAACACTGGAGAATTCATTATAAAAGAAATATGATATTTAATTCTTTATGCTGTTCAAGTGAACTGACAAATTTCTTGTTCAATTGGAAGATTGAATCAAAATTGCTTCTATTGAGCCAAATGAACTCATGCAAGTTTAAACTTTATGAGATTCTTGGTTATCTATAATCGTTTCTTTGTATTATGTCATGTCTGGTCAAAATTTTTAGCAAATTCTAAGTCCCCATTTTCATATTAGCTCGCTTGCTAAAACCATGGCGGTATCCATGCAAAAATCTCCTGGTCAAAGCATATAATCTTCAAAGAATTGCTTGGCAATTGCAGAAGAACTTCCAATGACTTTTTTCTTGTATTGACTTTAAACAACTTAATAAGAATCCAGCAGAGAAGATAAAAAACCAATTTATATTGCCAGAATTTCTGGGTTTAAAACAACACCTGAAGCTGTCTAAGAAATGATCTCCAAGGAAAGACAAGAAGTTCCTAACTCAAGCAGCAAATCAGCAGAAACGATAGGCAAAGGCGACGATGTTCACATTAACATTCTTGCTCATCTCCCAGAAAAAAATCTCTCCTGAGATTCAGAAACGTGTCAAAACACTGGCTATCTCTGATTTCTAGCGGCTATATCTCTCATTGCCTTAATCAGAGCTCAATATTTCCCACTGGCATTCTTGCGGATGCAGCCTTATTCAAACAAACCACTTCCATTTGCTAGATGGAAAGCCAGTTTGTGATCCATTTAGAGTTCTCAATTTTGTTGATGATTCAGCAGGCATCAAGATTTTACAATCTTGCAATGGCTTCTTGTTGTGTTGCAGCAATCACCGCATTAGTGAAAACAACCGGAACTCTTGCAATGGAAAGCCAGTTCTTGATCCATTTAGAGCTCTCACTTTTGTTGATGATTCAGCAGGCATCAAGATTTTACAATCTTGCAATGCTGTGTTGCAGCAATCGCCGCACTGGTGAAAACAACCGGAACTACTACATTTACAATCCTACAACCAACCAATACATTACCCTACCCGAGCCTGCTATCAGAAAAATAAACACTATTTTTCGTGTTATTTTAGCTTTCAATTTCTCGATATAGCCCCATTACAAAGTTGTTTTTGTTCAAAGTTCTGAGACATTTCGTCATCTTTATCAGTTGGGGATATACTGATCTGAAATTAGCCTATGGAGTTTCTCTAGTGAAATTCCCAACTTTAATTACAGTCAAGGGGTCTATTTTTCTGGTGCTATTCATTGTATGAGCAACTCCAGTGGCGCTTTGCTATGTTTTGATGTTGATCAAGAAAGATTTCAAGAAATTCCGATGCTTGAAATTCCTGATGATCGGATCCAGAAGGTTGAGTACATATACTTTAAGGAATTCGGATGGCACTTCATCTTATCTTGACAAATGGCAGACATAGTACCAGGAAATTTAACGTTTATGAAATGGAAAAAGAAAAAGACTGTTCAAGGTGGTTTTTGAAGTATCAAGTCGACTTTGATGAACTTATATCGACATACCTGGAGATGAATCGTAGTAACTCTGACCCGTCACATTAGGACTATCATGTGTTTAGAGTACTAGCTGTTGTTTGTAAAGAAATGGTCATTCATGGTGTTGAATATACCTGGTAAGGCCATCTCCCACAATTTAAAAGATCAAACTTCAACCTTGCTCCATGATTTTGCACCTGGTTGCACAAATATTGAGGGTTGTATAGCATTTCGCGATTGTATGAAGTTAGGCTTTAGCAAGCTGACATGTAAATATGTAAATATGACTAAATTTCAGGGCTGATGATATGTCTGATAGTTTAATTATCTTCAATCGATGATTAAATCAGTTTTAACTAGCAAACATGTTAACTACAACCTTAAAATCACTTTCACAAGCTATATGAAATTCAGAATGAAGAACATGTTCCCTTTAAATGGATAGATTAGAATTAAGAAACATTTTTTCCACAAAAATTCAACATTTGTTCCTAATATGTTGGAATATATATAGTAGGTAAACTTGAGTTCTTGAAAGCACAACCAAACAAAAAGAAAAAAAATCTGAAAAATCTGAATCCAATGCAATATATATTCCTAATATGTTGGAACAGCCAAATACTTCTTGAATAGAACAGGGGGTTTTGTTCATAGGCACTAACCATTTCAGCCATTTACAGATTGTCTTATTGTTTGGGAAGAAAAGGAGTCCACAAGATTTTATATTCAGGTGACAACTAAATGCAGAATCCAGAGGGGTTTTTGACCAAAAGTGACAATCTTAAAAAAAAAAATATTGTAGCTCTTCTGGGAATAAGTTGAATGAATCTCCATTACAGCTCAAGGATGTATTCTGCATTTTTAATCAGATTCATCCTCACCTACCATAACTAATGGTCATTAAGTCCCTCTGTCGGTTAAGGGATTGGAACACTACAACACACAGATACGCAATAAAAGATTTGATTGAATATATATTGGCCTATATAGCCAGTTGAATATACAACTTAGGATCTTATAAGATATGAGTTCATCAATAAAAAAATGGAAAATTTAGTCAACTATCACAATGACAATGTTGTTGCTTTCCAAGGAAGGAGTCAGAATTAACAAGCCACCAAACATGGGATTAGAATTTTATGTCCACTATATCATTCTTCGGAAGGTTGGAAACTGACCTGAAAAGCATGGCGACTGACCATAAATCGTCTATAGTAGCCGACAAGCACCTAGCTTCAGTCTGATATTTCTGTTGCTCTTGGCACCATTTCAACAAGCGGAAATATCTTCACTTTATGGTTAAGGCATTTATCCAGAATCCATAGAGATCTAACCATCAGAATATTAGGAATGACATAACATTTCTTTTTCAAGTTTAAATGACTTTGTGTCTCTAACTGGGACCAGATTGGATCATTTATTTTGTCCTAGAGTAAATTTGATTATTAAGAAATCCAACAATCTGACAAGCCCAATCGCAAACTCTACAGATTCTTGTTGGATGGCTAAAATGTATACCTGCTTCAGCGGAACACCCAGAGAACAAAATTTCTCCACAAATGTCAACATCACCAATTATAGAACCTTGTCATGCAGCGAATATTCAACCTTTTTGCTTCAAGAGATTACCCCTTTTTACTATTCCCATACACATCAATATCGTCATTGCAACTACTATTACTGTGACTATCAAAGGCGATATTTAGCCTGACACCAATAGAATAATGAACTAATACTAATGCCGCTGCTCTAATTTCTGCAAAATGCAGCAGTTCCTACAGTCCAATTTCTTCAAGCTTCAGGAGTACTTGCCGGCTATTGGGTCTTAGAGAAGGAGAAGGTGAACAACAAGCCATGGCAAGCTGAGAGAATTGAAGAACAGATTCTTCAGTCACTGGATTTCCCTGATCATTTCTGTTCCTCAGAAGTATGTCTGGATGGTACAGATCGTTAATTCTATGATTAAGAACCGCATTTCGCATAAAATTTGGCAGATAAAAATCCTCATCAGGTGGTGGCCTTTCATGTTTTGGTTCCTTCCCTGAAAGTAGTTCAAGAAAGATCACCCCAAGGCTGTATATATCAGTCTCTTGGTTTGCATCCCACATTTTGATGAGCTCAGGAGCTTTATAGCCCTCAGCTGCTGAAGCTTCAAGCATTTCTTGGGCAGAGGTAGGATTCAAGAGTAGATATAGGCCAAAATCTGAGAGATATGGCTGATAATTCTGATCCAAAAGTATGTTCTTAGACTTAAGATTTCCATGGACGATCGGCTTTTCCAATCCTGTGTGGAGATGATCTAATCCTCTGGCCATGCCAATGGAAATCCTATAAATTACAGTCCATCTACGAGACTCTGCATTCCCATCTGCCCAAAGAAACAGTCATATTTCAAATTCTACTCATTCTAACTAAAAGTCATCAAGCAGAATGAAGATTTTAATACTCCTTGAATGTTAATCATTAACTTAGCTACAAATCTTGACATTATGCAACACTTATCTAATTATCATGCAAGTTAAATCCTGCATTTCATTAGGCTCCCATGACTGATTTGCTATTGTATCAATTTTTCCTTTGGGATTTTCTATTCTGGGGAAATCAAAAGGAGATCTATCGTCCTTTTTCTTCCTTTCCTCGTAGAAATGAGAAAACTTGACCAAATAAACAGATAAATTAATAAAAAAAGAATATAGCTTGATTGAAGGGAGAATAGAGAAAAAGTGAATCTTGAGCTTCAAAAGATATGAAGCTAAAGTCAACTAAGCCAAGTAACTGAATTTAGACTCAGATGTTCAATCAATGCCCGTACTTTTCTCTGCATTTTCTTCCCAGCCAAACATAAAATAAAATGAAACAGAATCAGAGGAAAAGAAAAAAAAGAACTCACCTCTAATTAACTGAGCCAGATTGCCATGCCTGTGAAAGGGATGGACAAGAAGCTTCTCTCCTCGAGGCCCAGCATAAAATCCCAAAAGAGGCACCAAATTGGGATGTCTAATGCACCCCAAGAGCTTAACCACATCGCCAAACTCTTCCCCTCTCAAGGTACAAACTGGCCTCAGAAAACGAAGCAATCTGACCACGTTGCTCCTCTGCAACAAGGCCTTGTACAAGGTTCCATAGTTGGACTTTCCAATCACTTCACCAGGAGAATCGAGAATGTCACAGATGGTGAGGTCTTGCCCACCGCTAAAAGTGACCAAGTCCTCCATTTCTGACTCAAATTCATGTTTCTGCTCTTTGCTTTCTATGTCACCAAGGTGGACATTTCTTGATGTCCTCTTGCAGTAAAAGAAGATTACAAGTACGAGAATTAACAAGAACGCTGCTGAAGATAATGCAAGAACTAGTTTTAACATGTGGGTGTTTTTCATTTCATTAAAATTTCGATTCTTTTATGGTTTTTAGAAAGAAAGTTTGCAGCTTGTCAGACACTGAAAATAGAAGACAAGAAGGTATAGATAGATTTGAACTTTGTGATCTGTGGGGGGATTGTGGAACCAAAGATTCTAAAGGAACCAATTTTTAGGACAAATATTTTAACTCAAATTTATCATTTGGATTGAGAAACAGATGCATCTGCAGAGTCAAAAATTGGGGGAAGAAGAGAGGGCAACTGCCATGTGAAGAGCTTTATTACCTTATTTGACACATTTTCTTAAGCTCTGTCGTTGTGAAATTGGCTCAACTGCCCCGTCATCTTCCTTAAAAATTTACATACCAAAAACAGCTTATCTCCTTCTGTAGCGCACATATATATATATATATATATAT
>JBBYHK010000020.1:2975557-2992142 GCA_038382065.1 Adansonia grandidieri | reverse complement strand
ATATATATATATATATATATATCCTTGGAATTATTAGTATTAATTACATTTATAACTTTACACAAAGTTTGGTGGATGTCTTAAGAGTACCAATTAAGGTTCTTTTTTTTTTTTTTTTTCTTTTTTAAAGGTTTAAACCTTAAAGAGATAAAAGAAATCATATTTTTTCAAAGATTACAATGAACTAATTACCATAATTTTTATTTGAATATTTGGTACAATATTTAGTTTATGCTTTCTCTACTTGATGAATAGGATTTAAATTCCCATACCTTAAATCTTAAAATTTTGCCAAAGAAAATTACCATAATTTTGGTCTAACCTCAATTGGTAATTTTCTTTTTCAATTTTATCTTATTATTAAAATTGTTGCATGCTGGACAATTATAATAATTAATATTTTAGTTACATAATTTGTTGGAGTACATTGTAAACACACTCGAATAGATTGATCTTTGTGTTCATAAATAAGCACATTCTAAACTAATTATGGTATGAAACTAATCCAACATTTTAACTCTAAACTTTTCTTTTTTAATGCTTTTTTTTTTGTTGGTACATGTTCTGTTGACATTTTATTCATACTAATAATGCACTATGAATATGCTTTTAATAATGGTATTACAAATGCAAGCAACAACTCTAATCAATGTGCATTTGAGTTACAACAACAATTAAAATGATTAAGAGTTTGTTTAGGTTGAGTATTGTTTAAGTCACATTTAAGCAGTAGAACTCGACTATTACCGCACTGAAAATCACCTAACGAAGCCTAAAATAAATGGCCAATTCTAACTTGGTACATAGTTAAAATTAGAGGTTAAAATAATACATATTTTTTTGTTTATTTTGCCTCTAATCTCCTTGATGATGAATTTAAAAGCAGCATAATGCTAGGAAAAAAGAAAAACCTCCATTTAAAGAACTGCTTAACATAAGCCTAGACCTTTTTTCAAGTGACCCTTCTTTTTTCTCAAAGGGGTAGCTTGGTTGACTGGGTTATTTTTCTTTTATTTTATTTTATTTTTATTTTTGGGACATATGGACCCCTCACTTGTTGCTTACAAATGGGGTTTTCTTAAATATATATATATATATATTTATATATATTATTTCTTTCTAAAAATAAAAAGCACAAGATGTGATTTTGATTGTAAAGGAAAAAGGAAACAAAAAGCTTTAAGATCGATGCATGGCCATACCTTACCTAGTGCTACTTTTCTTCGTACATTTCGATTCATATGCTAAAAAAAGTTAAATATCATGTTTTTATAATTTTTACTTTATTTTTTGTTGGCCAAAAATAATTTATTTCAATTTTCCAATTTTATTAAAACATTAAAAAAATCCATAATTTTTTCCCAATTCATAAAATTATAATTTTTGTGGTTATATATCTATGTATATAAGCTGAAAAGTTAAAACTTGCAAGAGTGATGGAATGGTTGGGCTTTGAAGATGTGACGTTGGTATTCGAAAAGTTGACGTATCACAGTTCGGTGGTGGTTGAGAGTTGAAAGTTTGAGACAGAAATCTTCAATGTAAATTGACGGCGCAGATTGATGATTTGTTTTGGAACCCCACACATAATCAAAGCAAAGCTATGGTAGTTTGCCTAATCGTCATGACTTCTTTTTTTTTTTTTTTTCCTAAGTGAATTCTAAAGCGAAGGGTGGCTATGGCGATGTGGTCCTGTTTTAATACTGGAGTGGCGGACTTTAAGAATCAGCAGAAGGTCAACAGAGACTTCCGTTTTATGCGATCATTTTCATGGCGGAAGGGAACGGTTATGAAACTTTATATTTTTGGTTTAGGTCACTTTCTTCATGGGAAAATTTACATTTGATTAAGTGAAAATCTGGGAGATGAAAGTAGAGATCACACTCACATATAAAACAGGATGAAGAAATTGATTGGATGAAAGGAAAATAGATTCCAAACCAAGATGGTGTAAGAATTTTGTTGTACATAAAAAAGCAGCTGTTTGTTTATGATTTTCAGACAAAGCTGGTTTTGGAAACAATAATGGAAGAATTGACACGAAAAGAACAAATCTTACTGGTTACTTCATAGGCAAACTAATAGCTTATAATCCAACTGACTGGAATAAAGAGACCTGTTCATGGGTCTTGGCTCGACTCAGGTTGCGTTTTCAAGCTAACTCACTATTCTGCAGAACTTGCTTTTACAGCAGTTTCAAGTTAAAGGCAAACCATGATTAAAAGCATAATAACATACCATCAATCACAATTTCGTTTAGTTAATTGTCAACTCGAATTTTTATATAGTACAGTTATTGGAAATGATCACAATTGCGGATTTGAATGTATTTACAAGCTAGAAGAATAAGATTCCTGTCGATAAGACAAGAATTATTTCAGACATGGTAACTGAAAAACAAAGTGACTCCCGATTAGGGTATGTAGTACATAGGATTTGGTAACTTGAATGAACGAACGGATGGGGAGGAGCCCAATAAATCGCTCCATTGATCCCCAGAGTTACCGAGAATCCTATATCCTTCTTCTACCATCTTATTCCTCATCTCCGACTTAAATACTGTCGCTAGCTTGCCATGGTATTCGGAGTCTCTGTATGGAATGAAAATACAGGGATAAGTTTGCGATTACTACTATAGCAGTAATTACGATGTCTAGAGGCTAAATAAAACATTTCTAGAAGCAACAAATGTAGAAGACTCTGCTTCATGATAAAAAGCTTCCATGTCTTTGTTTATGGTTTACAACAGTAAACAAAGAAAAATTATGCTGTGAAAACCAAGTTAAGAATGAAATTTCAACCATTTAACTCATTCAGCAAAGTTGAAATTCATGCATCACCACAAAATCAAAAGTCTCTCATGATTTTAACTCTATGCGGGAAGGCATGAACATGAATTTCAGAAAAAAAAACAATCGAGGTGGACATAAAGTTCGATATCTCCCAGGCAAAACACAGATATGCAGCACATCACACAATCAGCAGAGTAAAATTAAATGTCTACAACCTGAGCATGAATACTACCCCATTGGGAAGATTCGTTTAGATTGAACATAATATTAGGAAAGTCGAGAGTCGAGACCAACATCTAGATCGAGGAAGCTGTCTAGCAAGAAAATTTAAAGCACATCATAGCATAGAAACTACTAAAATTGACTACTACGGATAGACAGTATCACATTACCAACAATTAGAACACCATGAAAACCCCAATGAAAACACCATTGCAGTCCAAAACTGTCATAAAATGATCTATAACTAACCAGATTCACATATGTCGATCAAAAGAGTTATGATGCTGACCTTAAAATAAGCTTGTCCCAGCTCCGAAACCCTGCTTTGATCAAATTTTCAATTGTAACAGACCTTCGCTCTTCACTTCGCCCGGTTAGTAAAAAAACTTTGAATCCCAAATCTAGAACTATCTCATAAAGTTTCAGGCTGGGTTCTATTGCTGGTGCCATCCCCTTCTGAACCCACTTCTCAAACTCAACAGGATCAAAAACCTCCAAGCTGCAAATTCTCAGTGAAACCCACTTTAGAAATCAACCATTCAGTCTCAAAAAACCACAACAAGGCACACAACATTTGAAGGGAAAAAGCCATTAAAAATCCCAAAGTCCTAATAATTCCAACGCTGATCTTACTAAAGATTGCTGAGAAACAGATGGAATTATGAGAAAACAAGAACCAAGATTCGTTTTTTGCCTATTTTTGGCTCCAAATTACCAATGTAGTGAATGCCAATATATCTCATATCATCCAATTCGTTTTCCTTGTTTCTATAATCTACAGCTACTAATGAACAAAACAGCTCAACATTTATACACACACACACACACACAACCATAAAATTTCAAGCAATTTTCTTAGCTGAGATCCAAAAATAGCACAACCAATCAAACATGTGGATGGTGCTTGACACATCATAATTTAAATAATGTCATCCCCATTCTCTTCTTCCCACATCAGCAACCAACGTGATTAAACAAGAAGAGAATAATACCAAAAATTCCAACCTCTTTTTGTAAATTTCTTGGTGAGATTCATAAAAGGTCATGGACACGTGTCAATGTTTTATTCCTAGCATCTCATAAAAGGATATCCAAATTCCGTATTTCTTCGATTTCTCCCCATTTTCTTCGCAACTAAACAACTTGATGAAAAAATGAAAAAAAAAAAAATGGAACCAACCAAATTAATAACTTACCCATAACCATGCTCAACGTAGTAAGGAAGATTGGACAACAAAGTCTCATCAATATCAAAAATCCAAACATCTTTTCCATCTCCACTCAACTGCACGCTCTTGGCGTAAAGCCCAGCCTCACTCGAAACCCTTTTGAGATCCACTTTATAACCTCGACCCGTCATATAATCTTCAACATATCCCAGACATTCCTCCGGAATCGTCTTCCAGGGGCTCAAATTGTTAGCTTCCACAGCAAATCTCCAGCTCGTACAATGTAACTTGACCTCTTCATCAAATTTCTCGAACTGGGTCTCGATATCTTCCGGGTATTGTATGATTAATGGTCTCGAGAGAAGATAGGAGTTTAAGGTATCGTGAGAGAAAGCAGAGGAAAGGAAGTAAAAGAGAAGAAAAAGTTTTAAGAAGATCATGATAAAAAAAAAAAAAAACTTCCGGATGTTAGTGAATGTTGATCGGGTATTGAAGAAAGGAAAATCCGGGTATTGAATAAAAATCGTAAAGAGAGATGGGGAATTCAAAGAAATGATAAAGCTGCTTGCTTTTTCTCTGATGGATATGGAGATAACGAAGAAAAAAAATTAAAAGTGCGTTTCTTTGGAGTTAGGAGAGAGAAAAGAAAAACCTTTAGTAACAGTAACCTTTGTTGGTCCGAAGAGGAAGACAGTAACGTGTTGTAATTGCAAGGCAGACAAGGCAAGTTCTTTTCTCTTTTTTTTTAATAACGAATTAGGTTGCGTCGGCTTAAATTTTTTTTCATTTAAGAGCATGGAGGGAAAGAGAAGGAGAGGATCAAAGAGGACGTTAATTGGGAGCCTATTTGGTCGGTGGGCTCAGATTACTACGTGGCGCTTTTTGATTGGATCCAGTGATGTGGTCAGAAGCTAACGTTGTTCACGTTTAATCTTTTTTTTTTCCCTGGTTGTTAGAATAATTATTATAACTTCTAATAAAAAACATAAATATTAATTAATGTTAGAATAAATGAAATCGAAAAGTTAAATATTAGATATTAAATATTAATTAATAAAAATAAAATTTTTTAAAATTATTACAGGATAAATAAAAATTTTGTAAAACATTAAAAGAATAAAATTATAATTAAAAAATATTTTTCTCCTTTAATTAATTTTTTTACCTAAAATAATAAAAGAAAATCTGACGTGGCGTTGACAAAAGTTAATTGTCGGTTTCTACCGATGGGACCTTGGCAAGGAGGAGATGCCAAGACTTTGGCCTTAAGTTCAAGACTCGTTATATATGAGATTAATTTAATTTTACGTTAAATTTATTTAATTATATTTTAATTATTTTATTTATTTAATTATCAATATTTAGTTCAAGTAATTATTAGTTATATATAGATAAATATATTTAATTATGATTGTAATTTTTTATAGTTATATTTTTAAAAAAATTCAGTTGCTTTTTTAAATTATTATTTCATTATTTTCCTAACTAATTTCACTAAATAAATTAAATGATTTTAATAGAGAGAATTTGACATATATTTTCGCACAATGATAATCTTATAAAAACTCGTGTCATTAATGGCTTATTGATTATTGATTTATTACTTTAATCAATACTAAAAATTAGTGTATATTTTTACTCTATAAATAATACTTAGTGGATTAGTAACTATGAACATAAATAAATATTTTCAAGTCTTTCCTTGTTTCCTCCTATTTCAATTCCAATTCTAAACTGATAAAAATTCCCCGAAATTTCATCGTCAATTAATGTATTAAAAACGTTGTTGAAATGGGAAATTGCTTCGAAACTATCCTTGAAGCTTGTGTTCATATTCTTATATTGGAAGTTTGAAGCCAATTGAATTAGAAAATCTTTTGCATACATACATATACAATTGCATTTCTTCTTACAGACAAAACCTATGTTTTCCAAATAAATAAATTCTAAAAGACATCATATTAGTGTGCAAAATACTACCAAAAACTTAACTGTACTTCAAGTTATAGAAACAAATAGCATGTTTCCAGTGGTGGGATTTGGAGATATCATTGTTTTCTGGACTTCCACTCCATGATTGCAGAAAGAAGAGAGTAATTTGGAAGCAGATTCTTATTTGGTAAAGGCAAATTTGTCATTGGTGATTTATTGTTCTTTTCAATCCATTTCTCGATTCCTTTGCGATCATAAGTGTAGCCATCTGCAGCAACACATGGTTCCTCCATCACATCCTGTAAAATAACACCAAAACTTCAATCATACATGCAGGATCTATATATAAGAAACTGAAATAAACATGATCTAGAATATAACCAAGAAAGATCAGTGCACATGCTCAAGCTGATGATATCCTGTTAGATTAGCAATCTAGCAACGTACTCGAGTTCTTCGAGCAGCAGCTTGACCCTTAACGTGCAACAAATATAAATCCTTGTTCAAGATTATATTGGCATACCTTCAATATTGGGCAAATGAAGTGGTTAGGAGGTGCAAACTGTACATTAGAAATTGAATTCCGGGCCTTATTTGCCACCTCCTTCATTCTCTCTAGTACAGGAAGTACTCGATCTTTCAAACCGGGTCTGTCTTGACGACGAAGCTCCGCACAGTTCAGTCCCAATATAGCTAATTCCTTTGTTCCTTCCACTGGCCAATTCCCAGCTTCTGAATCTAAAATTCCTGCTAAGTTATCATTATCGATTGCTGTTTCCACCACAAGAGTTAATGCTATTGCCGGTTTTGCAGTTAGTAATTGCAATATTATCATCCCAAAAGCATAAATATCGGACTTTGGAGATATCAACCCAGTTCTTTGATACTCGGGATCTATATAGCAGAGTGTTCCAACAGGTCCTGTGTCCCTGTACATGGTGGATGTAGAGGAAGAATCCGCACTTAGCATCGTGGAAAGTCCGACATCACCAATCTTGCTCACAAAGTTATAATCAAGCAATATGTTCGCAGGCTTCAGGTCACGATGAATGATTGGTTCTGGCTTCGAGTTGTGGAGGAAAACCAGAGCTGAGGCTACTTCCCAAGCAATTCTGTATCTCTCAAACCAAGGGATAGGAGGGGTATTGTTCTTCCGGAGCAATCTATCCTCCAAGCTACCATTCTCCATGTACTCATAAACTAGGCAACCATGGTCAGGACATGCACCGAGAAGGAGAAGTAAATGTGGATGACGAATTTTGCTCAAGATTTCAAGCTGAAACAGAAAAAAACGACAAGTATTTAGTTGCAATTTTTGGGGTCAGATCACCTCATAATCAACATATTGTCCTAAAACAGTAGCATTAAATCAGAGGCCTATTAGGTTGCATGCTATTTTCACACTCAATCATTCTTATGGTTTGGTTTTATCCAAGAAATTCCGTACCTCCTGCTGGAATTGCTTAGTTCTACTATTTTCTTTCGAGTGGAGAAGTTTCACAGCAGCAGCTGTATGATGGAATATGCATTTATAGACAGTTCCATATGCTCCCATCCCAACTTTAAGATCTTCCGAGAACGAGGATGTAGCAGACACAATCTCTTCCCATGTGAACTTTTGGTATTGCTGCACGGGACCTGTGAGAAAATTTTCGAGCTTTTCTTTTTCTTTAGCCTCGTGAAAGGCTTTCATCTCCGCCGCTTGCCTCAATGAAGCTTCTCTGTTAGCACATTCTTTCACATACTCGACTTCTCTTCTTGCAGCTTCATACTTCTCCGTCTCTTGCCTAGCTAATTCTTTAGCTTTCTCCTCCTTAAAACTTATCTCCTTAAGCTTCATTGCTTCCTCTAGCCGACGTTTACTCAGAGTATACAACTGAGAAAATAGTGTTGACAGAGAAAGAATTGAATCAGTCCGTAAACCCGAATACCCTTTTTTGACCACACAAACTAGGATAGGGTTAGTAGTTAATTCTTAACCAGTATTGGACCATAATTTGAAATTCACCCCAATTGGAATACACTGACCATTCTATCAATCCATGAATTCATATTAACTTTATAATATTTTAACTGCCATAAAGTTTAGGAGTTTAGATTAGAAAAGAAGATGGATAGAACAACTTAGAAAGTAAAGGAGCTCAGTTACCATTGACGCTAAATGGCAACAAAGATGTAATTTTATTTGACATATTAGATTAATTTACCACATAATTAGTTTCAGGAAGAAGATAAAGTTGATATCATGCAACTAACCTTCCGAGATGCATCAATGGTCTCAGTTTGAGCTACGGCATACATTCCTCGAATGTGTCTGAGTTCAGTTCTCAGCTTTTCTAGCTCCAAGTTAATATTTACCTGCATATATGATTTAAAACCAAAAACTTAACTCCAATAAAATCACATTTGTCTTCGCTGAAACATCTGGTTGAAGATAAGTTGCTACTTAAAGATCAATGCATTTCAAGTTGCTTAACAAATGAGTTACTACATCCTATTCTAAGAGACTAAAATCCTTAAGCAGCTATCATTTAGCCACTCTGCAAATTCTAGAGTTTGACTATGGATATTTATTAGCTGAACAAATGATCACACAAAATAATGAAATACCTTATTCTTAAGGCTATCATGATGCATAATTTCACTAATGCTGAAAATCATTTTTAATGCAAGATCTTATAAAGCGCAATCGAGGTATCGCTCTAACCTATGCCAATTATGATCTCATTGGATGTAATACTTGTATGCATCAGTCTGTCCTATTTTTGAACAATAAAGGCCAAACCTACCCGATATTCAGACGAAGAATAGTCTGTCAGCACATCTGAGGTAGAAATCTGATCTGATAACCATGATTGTTGATCTGTTGGCAGGCTTCTGCAACTAGAACTTCGACTGACTGCTTCTCTAGTTTTGGAACTGCCAGGACAAGAGCTCATATCATCCTTCTCTGCCACAATATCTAGAGAATGGCTTCTAGAATGGCTGATATCAGGAGATCTAGACAGGGTGCAGTCAAGCGATGTGAACTGGTTAGTCGCAAGAGAACTTGTTCTTGAATGTAAAACTGTCTGATTTATAGTTGAAAGTGCTTGAAACCTCTGCATTGGCAGGGAAGGAGAACGGAAAGTAGTATAGGATGCCACTGAGCCAAACTCTACAGTTAAAAAAAAGGGGGGGGAGGGACAAAGGTTAGTTACAAGATTTACTGACTGAACCAACTAACCAAGGATTAAATAATTATATCCGCCTGGATTTCAGAACTGTTTATATTGCATTATATGCCAAATAATAAAATTGACAGGGAAGTGACGGTTTGGATTCAACTCTTAGCCATCAATTGTTCTTCTTCTGAAACAATTCAACAAAGAAAACAGTCCTCGTTTTTCACAAGGAAGATTAACATGCTTATTGTTCCATGATTTGCCACTGAGCAGTTGAGAGTCAATCTTTTAGTGAAGTATGGGTACCTGTCTGTGAACTGAAAGTGTAGTTCGATGAGCTCTTGGAAGAAATATTTGTTTCGCTACTGTCATCTTTAGTGTTTGCATTTATCTGCAAATCAGATGGCCGAATGGTTGACAACTTTCCTTTTGAAACAGCATAGACTGTACAAAATCTTGGAGTGCGGATTGAGATTCTTGAGGACAAATTATTTTTCTTAAGCTTCCTACAAATATCATCATATTAACAAAGATTATTGGTGGAGCTAGTGCAAAACTGTGAATAGAGAGCACATAGGTAAACAGATGTGCAAGACCAGCTCTTCGATGTTCACCTTCCTTTACGAAAGGGAAAAATATGAAGATCAATGCTTCTAACCAGTTTTTTAGTTGCATCAGTAGATACCATCCTATACAACTGATTCATAGGATTTTAAAATACTCAGTGATGTCGGCATCACAAAATTTAGAATTGCGTTTTTCACTGATATGTCATGTAAATACCTTGTAAACAACCCACGAGATGAAGCTCCTATAACAAGCTTAGTGATAGTGCTATTGGCAACCTCCTCTGCAATTGCATTGGCCACTTCGTCCGATTCAATGACTAAAACATCGACTTCCACCTAAATTCAGATATTTAAGCAAATTTTTAGTTCACCTTTTTTTTTTTCTTTTCAGGATACATGCATGATACGATTCAGTAAGAAAAATGGAGGTACCTTTCTTTGAGTACACATTTTCTTGTAAGGAAGAAGCATTTCATTTGTCTGCCACTCAACTTCCTTCTTATATGCATCAGCTACATCGTCTCGTACTTGTGAAATAGGAACATAGTTTCCCACTAGAATTAACATTAATTCTTAGTATTTTATTGATGAAAACATTATATTCTGAATCAAGAATTCAATTTTTCTTTGAGAAACAAACAAGTTAAACTATGATCCATGAACAGATATGATAATAATCCCTAGGAACCTTGACTTACTTGGTGTAGGAACAGCAGTAATCTTTGCGCGAACATGTAACAACTTAAACACGACGTTTTCCTCAGGAACGAATTTCTCCAATGCCCATTTAACCACATACTTGCTTTTTCTATTTCCATTGATAGCAATTCCAATAGTTAAAGTTGGAGGAGGTGGCAACATCATTAGTTTATCTTCTGCTTCTTCTATTTCTTTCTTCTCCATTCTTCTGCCACTTCCTTATAAGACCAAATTCTCTGCAGCTTTACAGAAAACACCATGTTAGAATGTTTTATGAATAGCTGGAACGATCAAAGCATTCATTGTTCATATTTGCTTAGAATTTAAAGGCATGTCATTAAAAAAATTGTTTGATGATAAATGGCTTGCCAGCAATCTATACAGATTAAAGATACAATGAATCAGGGGCAGTTTAAAGAAACAAAATTTTGAAAATAAATCTAGAAACCAAGAAATTAACTCATTTAAGGCAATTAAAAAGATATGATTATAATAAATGAGCAATTTCGAGAAGAATTATTGTAGACCGTCTGTTTTCCATTGGGAAACCAATTTATGGATCCCAGGGCATAAAATTTCTCAACCTGAAACATAAACCTTGAAATCAAAGGTGGAAAGCTCAAATAAACCAGGCATATATGAAAAACTGAACCCAAAAATCAGAGTTTCAGACAACTCTGAACTGGTAAAACCGCATTAAAGGAATACTAATATCAAATCCAAATAAAAAAAATAAAAAGAAAAGAGAGAGAGAGAGAGAGAGAGAGTACTAAAAACGAACCAGCTTCCTCTGCAACTCGAAACCTTCAAGCTCCCTCTAGTTCGAAACCCACCATTTTTACTTAACCAAGAAGCCAAACTAATCAAATGAATGTAAATTCGGAGTTAGTTTAACCGTAATAGATGAAGCTGACGCAAAGCAGAGTGTCCCCTAGTCCCACCAGGCTCTTTTTTTTTTTTTTTTGCTTGCTAATACTAATATAACAACATAATATATTCAGATTTCAGAGCCAACTGTGCCTCGCAGCGTTTACCATTCTTTGATAACAACAATTTCTTTAATATTTTTTTAATTGGCTTTTCTTTTTCCACACTGCTACAGGGCTTGGAATTGGATTATTTATGGCTAAAACTATCGATTTGTCTCGGAAGTCTCCTTCTGTATACTTTTCGAAGAGATTTTTTTGTTCTGCTTGTTAAGCAGACAACAATTATTGGTTGCTTCTAAACATAAATAAATTGCAAATATTAGTTTATAATTTCCTAGAAAATCATCGAAAAGGACCCCATTGTTTTGGGATACTATAGTAAGTTTGATCAAGTTTGGTAAGATTTTAAAAAGGAGTTTGAGTTGTAGCTGAAACTGACATGTTTTTTGGGGGGGGCATTATTATCCATTAAAATTTAACAACTATGGTAAAAGGGTTGAAGAAAGGAAATTTCTTAGTACTAACAAAATTGAAACAAATGATAACAAAAAATGAAATTGGCACTTTCTTGGAGCTCTTCCTTTTCAAAGTCATTTTCAAATGCCAAATGGTCAAACACAAGTTCACATATGAATGATGAATCTTTTTCCTTAGACAGTGAGTTAAAGCTTTGTCATGTAGGAGAAGACATGTGAATGAATTTGGGCAAAAAATTCCATCAAGCGCGTTTTGCACTGGAAAACCCAGACTTCAGTTTTTATCTTTGGAAAGGCCAATGTGAAATTGTTGACTTTGCTGGCATGTTTTAATTGCATTTAATTTTTGGGGGGCAGTTCTAAGCTTACCAAAATCTCTAACTTTCAGAAGAAGAAGAAGAAGAACTGGTCAAAGAGATTTGGCCCCCATGAATGTATTTTATTGGAATCCTATTCAAGATAATCTTGTCTTGATGCACTAGCAATTGTTTACTTGAACCAACAAAAATAAAAGAAATGGGGATTATGTTAACAATTTTGGATTAAACTTCGTTTTCATTGACTTGAAAGATACGTAGGAGGCAAGAACATTACTGCAATTTGGCATGGTACTGTAATTTATTTTTTTCATTTTTCTTTGTTTTAAATAGTCGACCAAATAATGGTGTTAGATGACATGAATTATAACTTAAAAGAGATAACATGCCTTAATTAAATATTAAAATTCAATTTAAATTCACGTTTACATAGAAAGGAAAAAGCTTTAGTAAAAAGGAATAAGAAGGGTGTGCCCTTCATACAAGTAAGCATTGACCATAATGTGAGAGAAGACCCGAAGACGTTGACGTTTGAGGAGAGATATAAGGTGGAACAAGTTGCTCGTTTCATGTAACAATCAAACATGTCGTCGGACACAAGATTCATGAACAAAGATAACCCTTATATTAAATTAAATTAAATTTTAGACATACATTTTGAAAGGCTGTCCTGTGGATAGGAAACTAATGTTTCCTCGTCATCATGAACACCAAAAAGAAAAAGAAAAAGAAAAAAAACCAACCAATCCCCCAAGAACCTATTTTCTTGATATGGGTTTGGAGAGATCTTCAGGCTTTTTCTTTTTGGTTCACAAAAATAATATATTTTCCAGTATAACCCTAAAAATGATTTTCATTGAACAGCTCAATAACAAGAAGGTAAATACGCCACTAATTTCTTTTTCCAAGCTAAAACATACCTATTATCAAAAGCTGACAGATTACAAATGTTAAAATTAATAAGATTTACTCAATATTATTTTTACGAATGATTATATGAATTAAATTTGAGACTATAAGGAAAAGGTAATTCATACGTATATATATGTATGCGATTTCAGGCTGCAAGTTTCATTTTGCACACTATATTTTTCTCAAGATCTAATAAATCTTGCTGAATCAGGGAGGGAAAAAAAAATGAAAAAAAAGATAAAGATAAAAATCTCTACATGAGTTTCTTCAACCCTTCTATCGAATTTCATCATACTTCGTAGTTTATACATACTAATCATTTAATCAAATCTTGAGTGGTAACTTTTGGTTTTATATAAGAGTCCTAGAAATAGATTTTAGAAAAGTATGAATTTCATGAAAGAAACTCTAATTTTATTTTGCAAGATGTATGATGAAAATGCATTTAGCATTATGCCCGTTGTGTGTAAACCTTGTCATCTTCCACCTCTCCTCCAACAATTCTTTTCCAGAACCAGTGATCCTTCCACACTTTTTCCATTTGTTCGATTGGCACATTCTTAGTCTCCGGCAAGAAAAAGTAAACAAATCCGGTCATCAACGCCACCCATCCTCCAAAAAAGAAGAAAATCCCCGACTTGAAATGGCAGAGCATAGCTAGAAAAACTTGTGCAATAATGAATGTGAAGAGAAATCCCACTGCAACTGTAATACTTTGCCCTGCTGATCTAATCTCCAATGGGAAAATTTCACTAGGAACTAGCCATCCCAATGGACCCCATGACCATGCAAAACCAGATACGTATACACAAATTAAAGCTAAAACTAAGTAAGCATACTGTTTTCTTAGTCCACCATGATCCCCTAGCAAAGCAGCCATAATTCCTCCAATAATCATTTGTGTCACAAACATTTGAATTCCCCCAACCATGAACAAGGCCCTTCGCCCAAGTTTATCAACTACAAGCATCGATACGAATGTAGCAGTAGTACCGACAAGGCCGGTCACGACTGCAGACATAAGTGAAGCACTTTCACCTTGGCCAATTGTCCTGAATAGTATTGGAGCATAAAATGTAATGACATTTATACCTGTTACTTGTTGGAAGAATGGGATAGCTATTGCCATTACCAATTGAGGCCTATATTTTCTTTGTATAATTTTCTGAAATGGGTGGTTGATGGTTTTCGAAATTGAGCTTGCTTTGATGAGATCATCCAGTTCTGCATAGACATCACTGGTGCCGCGTATACGTTGCAGCACAATTTTGGCCTTTTGGTGATTATTGCTGTTCTGGATTAAGCTGTTGGGTGTTTCAGGGAGAAGAAGTGCTCCTATCGTCAGGATTGAGGCCGGCAATGCAGCCAGTGCCAGGGAGATACGCCAACCCCATCCACCTTCGATCTTTTCAGTGCCAAAATTTATAATGTTAGCTGAAAGCACTCCAAGGCCAACACCGCATTGGAAGCCAACGTTCATTGCTCCTCTGTGTCTAGGAAGTGCCATTTCAGAGATATATAATGGGACTGACTGTAAAGCAAATGCAGTAGAGCAAAAAACAATTAGATCCCAAAAGTAAGCATAAGATTTTGCACATGAAAAAAGTGAGAAGAATCCAAAGAGAGTTAGTTTGCACACCTGGTTTGCAAATCCAACCCCAACACCTAGCAAGATACGACCAAAGATCAACATGTAGATGTTAAAAGCTGCACCACCAAGGGCTGAACCAGCAAGGAATGCAGCTCCTCCTATAAGGATCGATGGCCTGCGTCCAAAGGCTTGGGTCACCTGTGATGCGAAGAAAGAAGAAACAAGGCCAGCTATGTAGAGTGAAGATGTAAATGAAGTCAACAATTGGCTATCAAATTTGCAGTAATTGCTAATTCTGCGGTCTTCTTTCATCTTTGTGTAAACTTTCGGAAAAAACTTCTTGAGAAATGGCTCCATAGACGTCACTCCACCTTTACAATTAACATAAATACTATATGAGATGATCTGAATTACCTTAACTCCGGCTGAAGTATCAATATATTTGTCAAAGTTTCACTGACCTTGAAATTCATATAATTGCCATTATTTTTGCTAAAGATTTCAGCCAATAATGAGTTGTTCTGAACATTCTATATACAAGGATATATAGCCTATTCACATTGTTTTCAACTATGTTACTCGGATTCAAGTGTGAATTTCTGATATGGATATTAACCCGACATGGTTATGTTTAATTTTTTTGAAGTTTTCCAAGTATTTACAGTGTTTTTTGAGGGTTATATCATTATACCTATGTCTGAAAATATGCGCGAATTTTTAACACAGTACTTCAAGCAAGATGAAGAGTTAGAGGCTCGGAGCAACATAGGTTTTCAGTACCAAGCAGGTCACCACATCAACTCGAAAAGGATCCAACTTTTCAAGACAACAGAGATAATAGACAAGAACAAAAACAGTGTCCAAACCTTACTACAAAAATGCTAGATTAATTTTTAATGCTAGAATAAAAAATTTATTGGAAGTTTATAATTGGCTAGATTGATCCTGCAGATGAGACAAAAAAAAAATTGTATATTGCTGTTACATAATAAAAAAAAAAGAAAAGAAAAGAAAAGTAGATAATAACCTGAAATTCCAAGATCATAACCAAAGATAATTCCTCCTATGGCAGCCATCATACATGAAAGAACAACAAGCAAAGTCATCCTGCCATTGTATTGCCCACCTTCACTTGTTATAGCTAACCCAACTGCCATAGCTCAATCCCACCCAAGCTCACAACTCACGAACAGAAGTGAGAGATACAGTTTATTTTGAAAATCGCTAATAATGGAAAGACTTAATTTATAATGATAAGTCTCCCTTGACTAGTAGAGCGCAACTAGATAGCTAATTAGAAATAGAATATGTACCTTTCGAAGTATACCGTTTTCTTTGACTTTTCTCGGAGCATCTGTAGGTTGAAAAGCCGAACTTGTAGACACTATATGGACTTCTCCTGCTTATCTAGCAGGCAATTTGAGAAAGTTTATATGTAGTAAACTCCATGAGACAGAGACAGCCCTAGAATGTTATACTATTTCAATTTAAGTTGGTTTGGTCACTGGCGAGCCAAGCAACAATCATGGGGTGCACCTGTGCATTGTGGAAGCTAGTGTCACGAAAGCACTTCCATTAGGCTCGATTGGCAGTCTTGGCCTGGGCCGACTCTCGAACCGTGACACTAACTTGATGCATGCCGTGTGGGAATTACACCCTCCATTTTCAATCCGACGAACATCTCAATATGCTCAGGCCAAATCCTGGTAGCCAAGAATGTGATCCCACAAGGGGTAGAAGCCTGGAGCCACCTATAGATCCATCCTACGTCAATAACCTGTACATTAAACAGATTTATAATTGTGAAGAAATC
>JBBYHK010000020.1:2884030-2896461 GCA_038382065.1 Adansonia grandidieri | reverse complement strand
TCCTCGCAAATTAAATTGAATGTAATTTTTTTATATTTGTAATTTTATAAAAACAATAATAATATTTATCACCAAAAATTTTTTTTTTGAGATATTCAAATTAAATTGACTCCCTTACCTTTAGTTACATGATTACTATTTATAATATAATAATTGTACTCCAATCATGCAAATTTGTTACGCAGTGATCTTTTCCTCTAAATTAGGCTATTTCTGGTTAGCGTGGATTGCGGTAGGGTTTAGTTTACTGAATTTCATTTTCTTTTTAGGAATCAAAATGGAAATATTCACCAAATTCATCAAAAGAATTTTTAAAAAATTTTCTTCATTTCCTAATAAAAATGTTAACTGAAAAATCTGAACCTTCCAGTTCTCTTCTACGAATATATATTTGGAGTTTTTTTATTTTATTGTTTCTAAATAGGTAAACTAGTCTCATTAGAAGAAATGACAAATCCAAGGCTAATGGGCCTAAGCCCAAAAAAGTCCGTATGCATCAATTACTGTTTTCTTGGGAGCCAACCAGAACTCGATAGGATAATGGTATGTCTGATGTGTACTTCAAGAATGATCCAACAACAGAGCAATCCCTCTCTCTAGCAGCTTCCACCCTCTGAGATATAAACCCGCCATTTGACAGATACCTAGCCAGCAAAGACACTAGTTAGTTCCTGGATTCCCGTCAAGCTCTCTTAGCAACTTCGAGATTATTCTGTTTGGCAATCAGTAGCAATGGCATCTTCTCTAGCTCTCAAAAGGCTTTTCTCGTCAAACATCCTACCCAGCTCCACACGCGTGATTCGTCGGGCTGTTGCACCGTCCACTTCAAGACTCTTTAACACCAACGCCATTCGTCAATTCGACGACGATGGTGACGAGCGTGACCTCAGCGATGACCGCCGCAGTGTTAATTCACTTTCTCGGCGTGACGATGGTTTCTTCTCTGGTAGTTGTCTATCGTTACGTCTATCATTCCAAATTCTTTTATTTTCTCTTTTGATTTTCTAAATTGTTGCTGATCTGGTCTTCCATTTTTCATGCAGATGTTTTTGATCCCTTCTCTCCAACAAGGAGCCTAAGCCAAGTCCTGAACATGATGGACCAATTCATGGACAACCCGTTCCTCTCTGCTTCCCGTGGCATGAGTGGTGGCCTACGCCGAAGCTGGGATGCTAAGGAAACAGAGGACGCCTTGAGCCTTCGGATTGACATGCCAGGGCTCGGAAAAGAGGATGTCAAGGTCTATGTGGAGCAGAACACTTTAATCATCAAAGGCGAGAGAGCCAAGGAATCCGAAGATGAGGATGCTGTCGGAAGATATACAAGCAGAATCCATTTGCCTGAGAAGATTTACAAAACGGATCAGATTAAGGCTGAGATGAAGAATGGTGTGCTCAAAGTGGTTGTGCCGAAGATCAAGGAGGAGGAAAGGACTGATGTGTTTCAGGTCCAGATTGACTGACTTCGCTGGATAATCAGTGTCTGGAAGACAGCGTCGATTTTAAACTTAAGGCCTTTTCTGGGTTTAGGGTAGATAAGTTTGTAGGGTGTAGCAGTTTGTTTGTGAAAATAAGGCGGTGGTTGAATTCAATGTTTAACCATATGATCGGTGCTTTGAATGTAGGACTCCTATGAAACAGTGTTGATATTGAATTGTTCTTTCGAGTATATTTACAGAAGACAAAAGCTCTTTTAGAGTTTCTGAAAGTTTATTAGAATCATTGCATTTCTAATTTACGAGTTATGGTGATCTGCGTAGAAATCTGGATTGTCCTTAGTATTTTGTGCTTACAAGCTGAAATCTTTGGAAGTAATCAGTTCAGAACACGGGGATAGACCTGTAACTAAGACAATTCATTAATCATAAATCAGTAACTTAACTTTCTAGCAGCGTTTGACCCGTTTCTTTGTCAATCCATGTTAACCAACGAGCTTTTATTTTGATTATTTCTGCCGAGATGATGAAAACATTAATCAACATTAATCCTTCACTGAACCGTAGAGCCGCTATTATTTAGTATCCCCCTTTCAAGAGGAGCAGGCCGGAGTCCTTAACCATGTCGGCTTTCATTGAAGGTCGGCCAAGGTGCTCTCTCTACTTTTGTGATCCTTTATTTTCCTTCCTAGCATTAAAACCAAAAAAAACTGCTCTTCCTGGCTTTTGACTTTCTATAGTCACTACATAGAAAATTATTACAAGTAAATTCGTTTTTTAACATTTAGATTTTAAAAACGAAGGCCACTCTATATCTTGGACCAGGGTTTGCCTTATAAAATGATAAACATGGACCTGATTCATAAGCCCAAGAATAGCGTTACGGGCTTTAGCCAAACCAGAATAACGCCCGACAAACCCCAAGTTCAATCCAAATGTGGCCGAAGGAGCAGGCTGAAGAATCCTTTGAAGCTTTGAAAGTATTCGGTTCTAGTTCCAGATTGCGTGCTGCTCAATTTCTATTCGCTCAATTCCAAAGAAAAAAAATAAAAAAAACTGTGAAATAATTCAGTCTGGTTAGCTATGGTAGGACATTTTTCTAGTTAGTTTAGAACTTGAGAAAGCTAGCATAGGCCAAGCTATATATATATTTATGTGTGCGTGAGTGAATCTTTAGGTATCGTTGGATAATTATAAAGTTTTTGTTTATATTATTCTAATATTAATTTGAAGGTGTGCGTAGACTAGTCCTATGTAATATACGTGATCCATGACAAAAAGAGTGAGCAGCGCAGTGGCTTCTGAACCTAGATAGCACATAAATACAGGTAGATTAAATGGTGGTTTTTATATACGAGATAATGTAAAGCAGTCGGCCTCGAGGTATGCTAAGCACTTGTTTTTGTGAGACATCACATCTAAGGAAAATTCAAACGCAGCCACGCACTCAAGATAAAGTACAGGCGCATCTAATCATACTACAATATTTGATATCAGTCATGATCGAAAATTTTAGGATGAGGCCAGTATGATATATACATACATATATATATATATATATATATACATATTTTTTAAACGCATAAAGGATGAGGTCAAAGTAAAGAGTAGGATAGCCCACAAGTAATAACAAATGTATTTTGGATCACATAAATTAATCGATTCAAACAGTTTCACATGTTTCATTATATATATTTTTAAGAGTACACATTTTTTTTAAAATTTTATTGGTAAATTTTAATAAATTTTATTAATAATATATGAGATAATTTTTTATGATTAAAACACGTTGATAGAGAATTTGATTTTGTATTTTGTCGAAGAAGGAATCCACTGCAGTCGGTTTGGCCAGCGGTATCATGCGGCGAACCATTAAACTTGAACGAAAAAATAAAGGTGCATACCTAATTAAGGATATATTATTTCATTACTATTATTTATAAAATTTAAAAACTTTATTAATAACGAATATGAATATAATATTGCTAACTAATGGTGGAAGGCGGGGCTTACCACAATAAACAATCAGTCGAAACCCCAAATGCGCACACCTGCAAGAGTTTAATGTTATAAAATTGACCATGCAATAATTACAGTACCACCAAATTGACAATAAAAAACAAAAGGATTTTTCCTTTTCTTTGTCACCAAATTAGAACTTGATTGGCGTAAGTTTTTTTTTTATTATTTAAATAAAGTAAATTAATATCTCCTTTAAATGCACAATGCTAATATAATAGTAAATGCTACTAATAAATTATATAGTAGATACTAAAAATTTCTTCATCCAAACTCCTTATTGGTTGCATAACAAAGCGTAAAGTGTTCCTTTTTCTACGACCTCAAATATTTGTGATAAAGCTGCTGTCAAATATCAATCAGTATAACTGAAAGTTGAAGGAGATAAGTGGTGGTATAAGATGCGATGGGATTGCTACCTCTGCCTGCCCTCCATTTCTGACTTATTGCAAAATGATACTAATATTTTATTTATTATTATATTGTAATTTATATCCATAAATAAATCTCATCCAAAGGTTGCATAAAATCGACCGGCAAATGCCAGACATGAGACAACAAAATTTCAGTGTGCTTTAGTTTCCCTCAACAATTCTTTTTCAATCAGATGCAGATTTCACTTTCAGACCACTTACGAATAGTGATACGGACAGGACAGGCAGCCCATAGAAGGCCGAGTAAACTAAACTACTTCCTTAAACAATTAAACATGATTCATGGTCATGCCACGTCATTCCTCCTTATTCCCACGTGGCATTTGCGGGCCCCCTCGATGCTCAAAGAGGGCTAAGGATATACGCCACCTTAAGGATAATTCTTCTTGGTTATGCGAATATGCTTTTCCGACGCCACCCGCCCTTTTCCATTATTAAACTCACAACCCTATTGGATTGACGGAAATATTCCCTTTGTTTTCCAGAAATTACGCTTCTGCCATATTGAGCTTTGGTCGTCATTTTTTGACGGTGAGACCGAAATGACCCTATCAGCTCCCATCCTGTACAATAAGCGTAAAAAAAAGAAAAAATTGGAACGCCAGATCTATTGAGACGGTAGATCGGACGCTGTAGATTTATTGATGATACAATTTTTGGCATACGGGATTTGCTGAGCCCTTATCCTGTTAAATTTTATATCAATATCCAACTAAAAATCAATTTCTAACATATAATAAAGATATATATATTTTTGTTAAATCTATATGTCAAAATTATCTTATATTTAATTAAAAACTTCATTTCCCAAATACCTTCTATCCTTATATCGCAAATACTTCACTTTTATTTGGAGATAATTAAGCTGGTTTTCTGCAAAATAAGAATCATGGTTTCAAAATTCAAGTTATTTTCAAGACTTCTTTTTTTTTTTTATTTTAGTTTTTAAAGGTTATATTCTTACAATTGCCAAGTTCATAAAAGGAATTGTAATAAAATAAGGGAGACTCCAAAAAGGTGATACGCATGATCATGTCTAAACAATTTTTCAGTATATATTTGTTACAATTTTTTTTCTTATTTTAGCATCTTTTATTTGTTTCATCAAACCTCAGACACTAAACATGCGTGTTTTTTTTTTCTATAAAAGTAAGAAAACTTCTTTATTTGTTCATGTCAGTTGCAGAATCCGCTTTAGAAGTTTAAACAATAGTTGAAAACTTGAGCTCAACAAAACGACCGGTATGCTTAGGGTGCAATCAAGATAATTTACTCACTAAGTCATTCAGGCTGGATTCAATAAATATTTAAGTTTAATTAATTCATTATTGAGTCGATTTCGATTTAGAATTAATTGAATAATGAATTCAGTCCATTTTGAACCCTTTAATACCCAATTTTAAAAGCTTTTGATGAATTTGATAGAATCTAGTATTTTTTAAATTATAATATATTTAATATATGCATAAATAAATAGTTAAAATATAATGTTTATATTTATATTTAACTAAATCTAATTGACTTTATCAACCTAAACTTGAATAATTCACATAATTCAAGGGCTGAAATTAACGACGCCCAGTTCAAATCGAAACTTTGAACTTTGAGTTTGTCCCAATTATTCTAATATAAGCGTTTTTGACGATCCTTTGAATAAGACAATAGAAGAGAACAAAAAAACCGAACGCACTGTTTGCAGTGTTGAAGTTCCACATTTTTCATAGCTGCAGAATTAAGTAATTTAGATTATACTCCTTTCTTTTTAATTCTGTAGTATAGACACTAAAAAAATTTATATTGGTGAGGTTACGGAAAAAAAACTTATCAAGTGATGATAGAATGACGAGATGAGGGGTCAAGCCTTAAAAATAAAATAAGCCATTAATTTCTGTATTTACTCAGCTACTGCTATAGTGTATATATATATTTTAAAGGGTCTAATTTTCTGGGTATAAAAAAACAAAACAAGAGAAGACGTCTGAACTTTTCACACATTTTTTTTTTAATCTTTATTTCCATTATTAATATATTTATGTGCAAATTGAGACGTTATAGCCACTAGTCAATGAGTTGATGAGCTAATTTTATTTTTAGGTGATAAAGAAATTTAGTTTCACTTTCATTTAGCTGTAAACACGAACAGCCTATTGTCTCCACCATATTAATTGCGAAAGACACTATTTTATATATATATATATATATATAGTAATTTAATTTCTTGTGAACAAGAGCTGCTTTAGTGTCTTTGTTGGGAAGAAGAACCATAAAAAAAAATAATAATTAACAATCGCATTTCTTCATTTCTTCATTTCTTGCTTTCCACTTCGAGACTTCGACCATCAAATTTGGAAGATGGAAAGCAGCGTGGGAAAAAAAAAATACTAATCATCACCAATATTAATCAATTTTATAAGTTATAAAATGATCTGACTTGATCGTACAACAATTATTACTTGTTATTCACCAAAAAATTTATGCGGCCATATCTATATATTTATACACATTTTTTGATTGATGCAGTCATAAATCATAAATAACAATAATGTCACCCTATTGATACTTTGAACTCGTCCACGAAGTTATTTATTTTCTCTTTCAAATAAAATGCGACTGTTATTTGCTAATTAAATAATATATTCAAAAATATATTTCTATATTTAAGTAATTATTTTTTATTAACAAAAATAAAATTCCGTATGAAAAGATGTTTTAAAATAAACAAAATTCAACTAATCATTGGTTTATTTTTCCAAATATCACGTTCGTGCCTTGTGGCATTGGGAAATGGGAATACGGACCACAACAAGACTTTTTCAGACATGACGTGAGGGGCAATTAAGTCAGCTCACAAAAATGAGCTCATCCCACAGACGAGCAAGTAAAGTACTAACTGGAAATTAAGCAGGGGCATTATTGGGAATTCGTATCTTTAAATTATTATTTTCTGTGCAGTTTAAGAATCCTCCCGCTGCGATGGGAGCTTAAAACCGTGAAGCGTTTTTACGTTTCCTTAACCAAAAAACCAGAGGAGAGAACAAAAGACAGAGAGGCAGAGAAGAGCTTCAATTCTCGAAGGGAAAAGGTTTTTTTTTTTCTTTTTTTTTGAGAAGAGAAAGAGAGATATCAAAGGCAAAGGCAAAGCAATCTATCTAGTGAGCTCAGCTAAGACAAAGGTAATGATTCTTGCTGTGTGTATATATATATATTAGTTAATGTCTCTGTCTCCTAAAAGTTCTAATTATTGTAAATTGTTTTTGACCTTGTTTTTTTTTTTTTAAATGCTAATTTGCTGGGTTCTTCTTTGAGATTCTTTGGTGGCTAATGTTGATTTTATTAAGGAAATCTCCCCAGGAAGAAAATTTGACAAATTGGATGTTTCCGTTTTCCAATGGTCAACCGTGTATTTAAAAGTCCGGAAAAGTTTTTCAAGTTTGTCCCTGTTTATTGGTGATTCTCTGTATTTTCAAGTGGAATCCGTATCCAGTCCTGCGTTTTAAGGAACATTATTTAACTTTTGATCGTGTTTTGTTTGCCTTTGCTGCGCGGATTCTGAAATATGTTGCTTTCTTTTAAGATTCCATTGAATCCTCTTCTACGTAGCATCATTAACTATGGATCCATTTGTACTTTGGGTACAATCTATCCAAGGATTCAGTTAATATACTATATTAAATTTGAGACTGTTTCATGCTTGAAAGAAATAAAATTGAGGTCTTTTCTTTACTGAAAACAGGGAAGGAATATCGTTTTCTTTTCTTTTATATAGCTTCTAAAGGACTGGTTTCTCATTTTCGCCTTTGAAATTGTATTGAATGTTGACGAGAATTGATGGACTTTTCTTGCACAGTATCTCAATTTCTAGGATCTTGATATTGCTATTTTTCCGTGGATTTTTTTTTTTTAGGATAAAAAGAGAATAGTTTGGGGACTGAACAAAAATTTATGGAAAATAAAATTAGCAGCCATGTCAGCACTCTGCCCTTTATTTAGGTTTTTAACGAGTTTAATGCAATATATTGCGCTATTTCTGAGTGATATCCAATCAAGTACTCTCTCGTATTTTGATTTAGTATGAATTAACTTTAGCTTGATTGTTTGATTATAGTACCTTTTATAATCTAGAACTGCATTTATTAGCTGTTTTTTTTTCATTAAATTCTTTTGTGGATTGAGCAAGAATTAGTTTGGATTTGCATATTAATTATACTCTAACATTGCTTATTGATTTTGTAATTGTCCAGCTTGCTGATTTTGGTCTACTGGAGGAAGTCGGAGCTCGACTTAATTTTTTTTTTTTTTTTTGAGGGAATCAAAATACATGGGTTCGCCACGTGATTTGCTGGCTGACAGAAGTTATAGCAAGCCTCTTGGAATTCGATTCTTAGAATACATTAAGAAAGCGAAGCTTTCCTATAAAAGTCATCAAGCTATTGTCTTGATTGTAACATTTGTCGCTTACAGTTGCTACCATGCGACAAGGAAAACCACCAGCATTGTCAAGAGTGCCCTTGATCCCCAATCATCTGATGTAGGCTTGAAGTTCCCATGGAGGATAACATACCTTAGCGCACCTGCTGAAAGCAAAAGACTTTCGTGGGTTCTAGGAGACGGTTGGGCCCCGTTTAATGGTTCTGATGGGACAGCTTTGCTTGGTGAACTCGATGTGGCCTTTCTCGCAGTATATGCTTTTGGAATGTACTTCTCCGGACACTTGGGTGATAGAGTGAATTTAAGGATCTTTCTGACGGTGGGAATGGTTGGAACTGGCTTGTTTACTTCACTATTTGGTGTAGGGTACTGGGCTAAAATCCATAGTTTTTACTACTTCCTGATAGTACAAATGGTTGCTGGTTTATTTCAATCAACAGGATGGCCTTCAGTTGTTGCAGTAGTTGGTAACTGGTTTGGGAAGAAAAAGAGAGGGTTGATTATGGGTATATGGAATGCTCACACATCTGTTGGGAACATTACCGGTTCTTTGATTGCTTCAGCGGTATTGAGCTATGGATGGGGTTGGTCCTTTGTTGCGCCCGGTCTGCTTATTGCTTTCATGGGCATGGTGGTCTTCCTTTTTCTGCCTGTTAGTCCTGAATCAGTCGGAGCTGATAGAGAAGAAGATGAAGAGGATTCCACTACGAAGAATGGTGAGGAAGTAACAGAGCCTCTATTGGGCTCGGATGCTGAGCTTAAGGAAAAGGAAAAAGCTGTGGGGTTCATAGATGCGTGGAAAATCCCTGGGGTTGCTCCTTTTGCTCTTTGCCTCTTCTTTGCCAAATTGGTCGCTTACACATTTCTCTATTGGCTTCCATACTACATTAGCCATACAGGTATCGTAATTTATTTTCTTTTCCATAGACATTTATGCATCCATGTACAATCATAAGGAACTAACTTTGGGAGCTTGACCATAGAATGATACAGCACTGTCATTGACTATGTGTTTTATATTGAACTATCTATATTGAATTCTGCTCTTCCTTTTGATGTAAATTAAATTTACTACATTGGTTCAAACATGCTGAATTTATTTATCCTGAAATTTTATTGGCTGACCATGGATGATTCATTTAATAATTCTCTTTTCTATTTGTCAATCTTGCAGCAATTGAGGGGAAATATTTATCCAACGAGACAGCTGGAAACTTGTCGACATTTTTTGATGTTGGCGGGGTACTCGGAGGAATCTTAGCTGGACACATTTCTGATCGCCTAGATGCTAGAGCCATAACAGCAGCAACTTTTATGTATTGTGCTATCCCTGCTCTCTATTTCTATCGTAGTTATGGACACATTACCTTGGCAATGAACATAGCTCTCATGTTCATCTGCGGCATGTTTGTAAATGGCCCCTATGCTCTTATAACAACTGCCGTCTCGGCTGACCTGGGAACACACAGTTCATTAAAAGGGAACTCAAAGGCATTGGCAACTGTAACAGCAATCATAGATGGAACAGGCTCTGTTGGTGCTGCAATTGGACCATTATTAACTGGTTACATCTCTGCCAAGAGCTGGACTGCAGTTTTTACCATGCTTATGGGAGCAGCTTTAATTGCAGGGCTGCTGTTGACAAGGCTTGTAGTGGCCGAGGTGGCTGCCAGGATTTCTGAATCAAGGTCACAAGGAGGATCCCCCCAATCAAGATCCCAAGCGGAAGAACTGGATGTATGATTTATTTGTAGGGCCAACAGAAGCTCCGCCTGTATAAAATGTGTGTAATTTTCATATTTTTCTTAGCTATAGCTATAAAATGAAGAGGGAAGATGCTTTTCATTATGGCTTGCAAGGAGAAGTTTTTTCTAGCCTTCTCCGTGATTCTAGTTTGATTACCATGGAGGTTTTTGTTTTGTTTTTTTTTTCTTCTGCTACGTGGAGGAAGAAGATGTGTAAAAAGAAAAGAGAAGAAAGGGCAGGGGAGATGATTTTCCATGGCCATTTGTAAGTACATTTTGTATGCTATATTAATTTAAGCGGGCATCCTTCGAAGCTATTGCTTATTCAGAATTTCACCTTTACTTTTTATCTAGAATGTTGATGAGAGAAGTTTAATCGAATAAGACTATCATTTAATGATTGCTTATAGGCTAAGTGATCAGAAGCGTGTAAATTTATGTAGTTGGAACCATAATTCTTGTGCATCAATGGGCCTCTGGCAACACCCTATGCACTAACAACAGCTTTTAAGAAACAGAAAAGCTAAAAAAGAGTTGCTCTTACTGTTAAAACAAAAGAGTAGTCAAACTATCCAGTATCCACCAATTTGCGGTGAAGATTTTGCCTATGTTTGTGTAACATGATTCAGGAAAAGGAAACCTGAAAAATCCATGAAACAAGTTTGCAGGTGCAGTTTTAATTAGGATTGCTCAGGATCCAGGTAGACAATGCAAGACAACTTTTTTGCCAAAAAAGTTACGCAGAAATTCGAGAACTGGTCCAGGGATGCCCATATCGTAGATGTGAAGGTTGACAAGGTACAAAATGTGCAAAAATACAGGGAAGAAGTGGGAGAAAATTGGTCCACACAAAAGTGTCATCAGGCATAAGCTTGAGTTGAGGCCAGACAATTGAAAATAACTCCACTGTTCAATATCCATGCGTTTCTCGACCACTAATGTGACAAATGTTTTCGACCAAACGCTGGACCAGCCCGCTTGAATTTGAGGAATCTAAGCATAAAAAATGGTTGCTATCAGATTTGCAAAAATTAAAAAAATAAGAATAAAAACGAAAGAAAAGATGGTCCTCTTATGGTGTAATTTATGGAAGATATTTTAATGGATCATCATAATCCTAGAAGAAGGGCATGGCAAATTGAAAATGATGCTATTTCCGCTTCCAGGCCTGGCTTGTTGTTTGCTACAATTAACAAGCGGTACAGGGGAAGGGTATTGAGAAGAAGAGACTTTCTTAGTTGCCCCCAGCATTGTTTTGCAAATGAACAATTGAAATGGAAGTTTTCTTAAAACCCACCATTTCTTTGGTGAGCCTCACCCAAATTCTAATATTATTAAATCACTTCAGTTGACTAATCATTAAGTTGTCTCTCTTCGATATTATTAGACAATTAATCTGCTTCATCCCAAATCACACTTAACAAGATGCACAGCAGCAGTATTTCCACTTGTAATCTAACAAGTTTACAAATTACCCGATGAACTTTGATGCATAATTCCATAAATGAAAATTTTGCTGGACCGTTTATTGTTTTGGAAGCAAAACTGGAATAGCAGTATTGATACCATAATAAACTAAGCTTCCTAGTTATATCCTATTTCTACCTAACGCTTTATGCTTGTATTGTACCAACCAAACCAACCATTGAACATGCATTTATGTATTTTGATGAATTTGAGACGTGAATTTAATATACAGAAGTTGCCCTTGCCAGTTTTCCAGCACTTGATTTTGGATAACAATGCAAATATTGCTTCCCTATAAAGTTAACATAATATGTACATATTTATATATATGACAACTGCAACTGATTAATTTAATAGCTCTATTTTTCTTAATTTTTAACATTAACTAAATCTACCCAATATTTTTCTTTCACCTTCTCCCTTCCTATCATCTTTTTCTTTGGCTATTTTTTCCTCAAATACTCTTTAACCTTGAAGCCTCCTCAATGACTTATTTTCTCAATTCTTTTAATTGAATCAAAATCATATACTTAAATTATTTCATTTATTCTTGACACGTCTTTATGTTGAATAATATATATAATTTAAATAAATTCTTTCTCACCGTAAAATTGTAAGTAAGGTATTATTCTTTTAATTAATTGAACACGACGCAACGCAATGCAACTTCTAAGAAATTGATGATTCCCCACAAGCCGCCTACCTTTTTAGTTTTCACCAACTAGCACTAATACTGATTAATTTTCATTCCCAAGGCATATATATATATATTTACATATATAAATATCAAACCGGTGGGTTTACCACTATTAATTAATTCCTTAAACTCTTTTCTTATTTTCTTCAATTAAAATTATTAATAAAAAATATGATGACGAGTTTTTATTTTAGGTTTCTCGCAAA
>JBBYHK010000020.1:2863117-2874045 GCA_038382065.1 Adansonia grandidieri | reverse complement strand
TATATATATATAAAATAACATACTATATGTTTTCGTTCATTTCGAAGTGGACTCATGTTCTCGCATGCACACGGTATTAATATCCAATGTCAAGGGCGATTCTTTCACTGAAAAGAAAATCGTGAAGACAGTCGTTAGATTTTAAAAGTAGAATGCACTCCAACCAATCCTCATCAATTGGATTAAATAATTTTTCTTTCATCTTTTGTTCGCAGCAATCACAGCAGAAAATAAAGCTAGATCTGCAAGGGTGTTAAGATTAAAGTAACTCTTTCAAGGATGTAGAAACAAAAAAATGTAGTTGAATGGGAGATTGGTACAATATGGGATGGTATGGGAAGCCCACAAGGTCTAAATTGCACCAGTGTCACCATGATCCTAGCCTAGGCATCCAAGGTGTTAGGTGTAAGGCCTTCCTAGGCCCATTTATGTGGCCGAACTCCTGACATGGAACTAGATTTAAGTGGGCAGTTACTTCATCCTAGTTGTTCGTGGAATAAATTTGTTTTTGTTGTGCAGGCCGAGAACAGCGTCTGGCAGTGTTAACTGCAAGCTTAACACCAACAGGCCAACCGTTTTTATTCGATTATTAATTCAGCAATAATTAAACTTCTAAAGATGGAGTAAAGAGTGTTTGAAATAGACAATATCGTAAAATAATTGCAAAACAGTGGTTCTAACATGAAGTTTGAAAAAGAATATTCCCAGGATCTCAGCTCAGCTCAGCTCTTACGTGGGAAAGTTCCCTGGAAGGAAAAGAAAGTGGCCCAGTGTCTCTCCCATTGTCTCAAGTTGCAATTTTTCAAAGTCAATACTTGGTACCATGGGCCAAGTCCTTTTTCTAAATATTGAATAGGCTTCTCCCTTCGTGCACAAACAAATAAAGATGAATTTTTTTTATTCATCACCATAAAACTTACACCTACCCATACCTACTGCTACTAAACCTAATTATGTTAAAGCCCTTTTATTATTACTTTTGGCCTAAACATAGACATAACAATAAAGACAAAATCAGGTTTCAAAGTTGGGCATTGAATTTCTAGTTCAGGAAGCAACCTGGAAAGTATACGGTTGCTAAACTTTAATGCCTGAAAATCAAATTAATCACACGCGTTGAATAATGTACTTTTTAGAATTCCTGTATTGGGTTTGTAGCCTTCTTTCTTCCCAAAAGAGTATTGACAGCGACGTGCTTAAGTTTCTATAATCAAATATTTGGTTTTTGTGTTGGAGGAAGAAGCTACCTTTTCGTTTAGGTTGGAAGATTCAGTTCGGATTCCACAATAATAAACAAATGTATGCCAGTCCAAGTCAAACAAAGACGATTACTTTACGTTAGAAAAATATTATTTAGGTTTATAGAGTTAATGAAATAAAATTTGGGATTTGGTGGAGATACAAAACTGATCATTACCAGTGTAATAAGCAAAAAAATTGCAATTAAGAAGTTAACAAATGCGGTGCGTTGATCATTGGACAAAGAATCTTTCATTCACTAGGGAAAAAAAATACAACGTGGGAATGCATGATTTTCGTCATTTTTTTTTTTTTTTTGCTTGGGGCAGATGGACAAGGACTTCATGGTGGTCCATTGGCATTGGTCGTAGGGTTTGGTGAGCTGTAATTCCTTATTCTTAGATTAGAAATTTCCTCATGACTTCCCTCGATTTAATTGTTAAGACTTTGATGCAAAGAACACTGGTGAATTTTGAAAATAAAGAAAATCTTTCCAGAAAAACAAGAAATCAACCCTAAAAAAAAAAAGTCAATGCCTCCCACCGCCCTTCCAATCTCTTAACGTTTCCTCCAAGAAACTATGCCTTACCAAATGCTAATTATTTCTTGAGTCTTAATTAACTATTTATTTATTTAAAATTTTAATTTAGACATAGAGTTTTACTTTTTTAAAAAAAAAAAGAAAAAAGAAAATCTTTGAAACTAAACTAAATGAAATTTTTAGAGTTTGTGGAGTTGATTTTGGACCGATCACTCACATCTCATGACTTTCCACCAAGACATTTGTTGTAATATCAATGTCTGTCTAGTCATGTTTTGCTGTGAGTTTTTATTAATAAATAAAGAATAAATTATTAATATTAATTAACAATATTAATAGTGCCATTTGATTTTGTAATGATTATACGCTACTTTTAACCAAAAAAACAAACAATTTGCTACCATATGAATGGGAATCTCTGTTGTTGTATTGAGTTGGAAAATCTAAATCATTAAAATTAAGTAATATTTACTTAAAAAAAAATAAAATAGAACAATTATTTCCTTAATGGCAATTGGGAGGTCAAACTGACCACAAACAACGGCGTTTGAAAAGGAAGATTCTGAGAAATCATTTTGGAGCTCTTCTTACCGCATCATCAATAGTCTCGTCCAATTATTTTATGCTAAATCAGCTTTTTATTCCAACTCATGTATTTTCTTTCGACTTTGACTCAACACTCAGCCTCTCTCTCTCAACCATAAAACTGCCACCGGGCTAACATAAAACCACTGCCAAACCAGTCACTCTTGCAACCCCAATCTCCCTTGCTTCCTCCCCTACATCTTCCCCCAACCCCAACCCCACCCACAACCGCCGGTCCCTCTTCCCCTCCTTTAGATAGACCCAAAAAATTCAAAGTAGTTTTACACTGCTGATGAATTTTGAGATTGAAAATGGAAATAACAAATAAGAAAAAAGAAATAAAAAATGCTCGATAATATGGTCAGTCCAAGCTTTATACTCTCACGACAAACACTAGGCTTGGTTAAAGAATTTAAAATAATAACAAAGCCACTATCGTTTTAGGTTTTCGATTAGTTTGCTTTCGTTGCAACAATTGGTTAAATTTTTTACAACAAATATTTTGCTTTTTCAAGCTTTTTTCCCCTCATTTTCCATTTTTGAAGAGGTTATGCTGAGGTTGGGCTAACGATTAGTTTGCCACAGTTAGCAAAGTGAAAGTTTGGCGGTGGTTTTATGTTAGTCCGGCGGTTGGTGGTGATTTTATGATAGAGAGATATAAGATTAGCCGCGTGAATTACAGCTAAGAGTTAAAAAAAATTACTAAATATGAGGTGGAATAAAAAGCTAATTTGACGTAACATAATTGAACAAAGACTATTGATGAGGTGATAGGAAGGGTTCGTAAAATAGTTTTTTGAAGATTCGATCATTTCTCGAGTACCGATTTTCCTAACCTGGCCAGCATCTCTTCGCGGACCACCCACCACCCACCGCTGCACCTTGAAAACCTCAAACCTCTTCACCCAGTTGCATTGGTTTTTTTTTTTTATTTGATATAATATGATAGGGATATTTTAAATTTATTTATATTTAATTTTTTAACCATAAGATTTTAATTATGTATTTAAAAAAAAATATCAAACCTTAATTCATAAAAAAAAAAAAATTCCTTTTAACAACGAGATTAACCGTTATGACTGTATTTATGAGCGAACCTAGCAACCCACACGCGCCACGAATGGCCCAAATCAACGCGACACAGTGTTTAGCTTAGTGGGTTACATATATTGCTGCACAAGACAAAAAATCTGAGACGTCCATCTCTTGCCACATCAGTTTTCATCTTATGGCCAAGGATTCCTAAATGAAGTGGGTACCACGGAGACCCATGCCTGCCACGTGGGACCACTTGTTTTGCCCATAATTCAAGTAATCACCGTCACCGACCGACGACTCTTCCAAGCCGTGACCGAAAGTGACGACACGTTCACAACACGTCCAGCACTTACGTGCCGGGTCCCGCTCTCAAACGTGGCCACGTTAGACTCGACTATATTACAGGTGTCCACAAGCGCATTGGCCGCAAAGTTTTCTCGACACGTGTCCGGCGACTCCAGATCCCTTTTTCTTTGGCCTCGAAACTAAAATTGAAGAATATTCATGGGTAGAGAATTTTCTAAATTTAGCAAGTGAGACAATAGAACAATATTGCTGTGAAATTGGTAGAAATTGATGAATCTGGTTATTTGTAAATAAGAAAATAATAAATGTATTTATAAGAAAGAGGCAACAACATAGAGACGGAGAAAAGATGATTATTTTTTATTCAATGTAAGTGTACTAATAACAAGAATTCGGTGGTTTTTATATGAACATCAAGTTTTTTAGTTGATTATATAGAATTAAATTATAAAGATCATTTTTTTTATATTTGTAATTAAAATATTATGAGATTATGATATTATAATCGTAATTAAATTATTAATCAAAAGAGTTTGTTTTACGTAAATAAACATATATTTTTAGTATACTTAAAGGAGTTTATTTTTATGAATAGACTATTTTTTTAATTTCATAAATAAAAATATATTTTTAATTTTTAATTATTTATTTTATTTAATATCTATCCTTCTATTTACAAAATATATTAATTTTATTATAAAAAAATACGATAATTTTTTAATAAGTTGTAAAGTAAAAAAAAAAAAGTACAATAACTAATAAAGAAAAAATTTCTGATTCTAGTAAATAATTTAACAATGCCTCAAAAAATCACGCGCCTCGCCGGTCCCAAAATACGCTCCCGTCTACTCGTTCATGACGTTTACCTACAAAAAGGTTGAGTGAGAAAAATCCAGAGAAGGTATTTTTTTTTATATATTTTTTATTTACATTTTGAATTACTTAATTTAGTATTAAATTTAAAATAAATTATAAAATTTTAATTTTATTAAATTATATCATTAAATTTTTATTTTTAATTAATTAAATTATTTATATTAATTTTATTAAATAATTTTAATAAAATCGTCAACTCAGTATATATAGCATATTTTTTACATTTTATTAAGTAATATTTGATTGATATATATTAATATGCTTACTGAATTATTTTTTTAAAATTATTTAATAAAATTAATGTAATTTAATTTATTGTTAATAAAAATTTAATGATTTAAGTTAATAAAATGAAAATTTTATTATTAATATAAAATTAATATTAAATTTAATGGTCCGAAATCTAAATTAAAATTTTTTTTTCTCTCAGTTATGTTTTCTGATTTTCAACAACCGAGAGTTTGCTTTGTAAAGCACGTTTCGTCGAAGCCGAAACTCTATAAATACTCAACCGCGACTAGAAGCGTTTTCCTTCTTTTTCTTCATTATTTTAATCTCTTTTCTCCTTTGAGTTAAACCTTCGCCTCGATTTAGTATTATACGATTTTTAGCTTGATCCTCGATCTCGTTCTCTGTGATTTCTTTTTTCTACTGCTCAGGTAATTATAATCTTCTTCTCTTCTCTCTCCCTCCCTCATCTTGTCAACTCGCATTTTCTTTGCTTCTTTTTTGGCCGCCGAGAAAATAGAATCACACCAGCAGTTTAGTTAAATACGGCGTTGCCATTTTCGTTTTTTTTTCTTGTTTATATATTTTACTCGGCCGTTCTTTCATTTACTGAATAAGGGAATGGTGCATTAACCACTTTGTTGATTAGTTTTCTCTCTTTTAAAGTTCTCTTTTGCGGCTTTTGCCCTCCAAGTTACCTGCATTTCTCGAGCGGCGTTTCCGTTTCGTGTTTTCTTTCGTTTCTTCCTTGCTATTTGATTTCGAGCTCTTTTAAAGTAGGTGCGGTTTTATGATTCTTTTCCAAAAGCAGTTTCGCTTTTGTACGTAATGCTGTTTCGTTGACTAACCCTTCTTCGAAGCTCGACTAATTTCTTGCGCTGTCTTTATCCGATGAATCTGCAAATATCTGCTTTTCAGAGGATTTTTTTTAACTGTTAAAGCAGTTTTCTATTTAAAGATTTTATGTGGATGTGATAATTTTCAAATTCAGTTTTCTTCAAGATTTTTGTCAAAATCAATTTACTAATTTTCTGGTTGGTTCAATTGTTGTTTTCTTTGAAGATAGATATATACATTTTTTTTTTACTGATCGTTACATGATTGGTTAGTTCAGTTTTTTCAGTTTTTTTTTCCCAACCGCATAACGGATACTGTCAATGTCTATTCCAATTTATCTGCCTCTGCGTTTGGGTAGGCTGATGTGATATCCCCGTTGTTTTCATATATATTTTTTTCTTATAAAATAAAATTCTAGCTGCATTATCAGCCTCTTTACCTATAATATGAATGTTTCTATACTGTCGGCTTCAAGCTATGATCTAATTGGCCTTGTCAAAGTCATAATTTTCAATAATTGAATCTTCAAACAACTAAAAAAAAACTGCCTGTTTTTCTTAACCTTTCTGATTAAACAATGATATGTAATTGAATACTTTTTACGGTAACTTTGATGCTGATAGGATGGAATGTGTCATGGAAACAAAAGTATGGTGGAACCCGAAATTTCAATGTTTGGTTTCCAATAATGATTTCATTCAATCACTGAATCTGTAATGTGCTTGGGGTCCAGTTTGGTTTAATGCTTTCCCATACTTCATTATAGGCCCGTTATGTGTGGCTGCATTTAACTTGGTTTCCCTCTCCACAATGTGGGGTAACTTAGTTTTTTCATTCAGACAACTACCATTTTCTTGTTTTTTTCCTCTCTAAGTTATCAGTTTTTTTTTGTGGGCTCGTTTTATTTAAGAATGAATGCCGCTTTTCAGTGTGTATTTGTTTTTTCCTTTTATATATTTATTTTTTTGCGCATTGTGGCTTTCCTGCCCTTTGCATGCTTAGTTTGAGTATGATTTAGGTGATTGTCAATCTTTTCTCCCTACAGATACAGATGTTTGATTTCGAGGCATTTCATACTGTTGGTATTATTCTTTACATTTTTTTTAAAGTCTATGATATTAGTGATGTCAAATCGTGCATGCTTATTTTTTCATTTCAGCTGTATGAACTCTGTGCTATTAAAATAGCAATGCTGGTTTATTTAGTTGTTTTTTTTTTGCTAAGTAAGTCATTTGAACATTTTAAGCAAAAATCCATGTATCGATTATTTAATCCTGTGATGCATGTTACGCTAACAATATTGGTAAAAAAATCAGATCAGACATATTTTTTGCTTCCTAATAATTCTTGTCATTGGAAGCATTAAGATTCTGTAGTCACAAATTCATCTTCTCGTCAGTAACTTGTTGGCCTGATCCTTTTCAAGTTATTCTGCACTGTACTGGATTTAATCTTTTTCCAAAGCACAGTGTTGGAATTCAGACTCGAAGCTTTAGTTCTGCATGATAATAAACTCATCAGTTTGTTTTTAGTTTTATTTAATATATATATATATATATATATATTCACACACATATGCCCGAATGTTTACGAACTCATCTTTTATCTTTTGTTCTGCTTTTAAATATCCCCTGTATATTTTATTGAGCCATAAGTTTTCTATACTATTTTTAGGTTCTGCAATTTATAGCTTTTTTATTTCCTTTTTTCATGTACGTAGTATAATGTAGGATATAGATATTCGCAAAATTAAATAAAAGTCGGCTGTTTTTGAGGGAAAAAATTTGTTAAATTATGTAGCAGTTGAACCAGAAAATTTATTAGGATGGACTACATAAGAAACTATTCATTGTTAACAATCTGTCTTGAATTATCAGAACCAGGAAGTTTCTAGACACGTACTTTATCATGATATTTTTGAAGAATTTTATGTAAAATTTTATCTACACAAGTCATTGTTAAACGTTAGTGTCCAGCACTTTTGCTCTTGGCAAATTAACTTTGTCTGGTAGGATTAAGACTGAATTTTACGATGACTCTAAGGCCGTTAAAGGTCCTTAAAAATGGAATATATTGCGTTTCTTAGTAATGCTTCTATGTCTTTTATGACTATTTTCATTCTTACAGAGTTCCCTTGCTAGCAAGTTGTGTGTTAGATGTCACCAGCCTATTCTAACTGATAAGATATCTCCCTCCTTTCCAAAATCGGTTTAGTTCATCTGAGCTGATGTTTTCATTTGTGTTTCATCTTTTTTCATTCTCATCTTCAAATTGATTACTATAACATATATTTGACACTGTTAGTATCTTTTATATATATATATATATATATTTGTTTTCCTGTGGCTCTTCTACCCCTGGTGCTTTGGTTTTATAAGGTTAATAGTTTATAACTGTTTGGTGAGGCATATTTTATATTCTTGTCTTCAAAATCAATCCATTTGTAAAATTTGTTTCTTGGTTCAGTTTTTGTTGGCCATTATTCATTTTCAGTCTTAATGGATGTTATTCTGGATCTGTACATTAACCATACTTCTTTTTTCTTAAATCTATGACTTGCAGATATTGTTCACTTGCATCAGTTTTAAGTAGAGTAACAAAGGGAGATGAACAGGTTCACTTGAGATATCTTTCTCTTTTGAAAAATATTATAATCTCGAACTTCATTTTGTCAGTTTTAACACTTTCTTTTGATGTCAGTGTTCAGGGCCCTTATGCTTGATGGACTGTTTGCCGAGCAGCAGTAACCAGAAAACTTTGAAGAGGTGGTTGTTTATTGATAAAAGGGTTGGCTGAATAGAATATCTGAGATTGGACATCCGGATTTGTTTCTTGAGAATTTTCTGAAGGAATATTAACTTTTACATTATAAGTAGTGATTCGAAGCTGGATCCAATGGACATGAAATCGAATCACACTGCTCCTGTTCTTGCTGATCCTGCACCGATAAGCAAGTCAAGATTTGGAGCACCTTCCATTCTATCAGTAGCAGTGTTTCCTCCAAATCTATTTCCAACTGTTCCTTGGAAAAAAACTGGAATTCTTGATGATGTTCGTGCCAGCAGCTGGCTGGATGCTATGAACTCCTCATCACCTCCTCATAAGAAAACCAGGGATTTCAACAGTGAGCTTGAATCAGCTGATACAGATGTTGCGTATCGCGCATGGATGGTAGTTTTCTCTTTTATTTGTCTGAACTTAATTTTGATACCCGCTGGATGGGTTACTGATCTGCTGTATGTGCTTCACCCTCTGGTTTTACAGGTTAAATATCCCTCTGCTCTCATATCTTTTGAGCAAATTACAAATTTTGCAAAAGGCAAGAGAATAGCATTGTTTCTGGATTATGATGGGACTCTTTCACCAATTGTGGACAACCCAGATTGTGCCTTTATGTCTGATGATGTATGAATGGCTTGTCTGAAGAACCATTTTTGAATTTTTTAGTAAGAATTCTTGTTTTCCTTTCTTCTGTACTAATAATACGCTAACCAAAACCTTTTATTCAGATGCGAGCTGTTGTAGAAAAAGTGGCAAAATACTTCCCGACAGCAATAATTAGTGGAAGAAGTCGTGACAAGGTGATTTGAGGACCAAGCTTTTAAATCATTTTGACAGCTTCCTAGGCGCTGTTTTACTTATATACGCATCAGATTGCCTCCTTGACAATATTTACTATAGTTATGTGTTTGATTGTCTCTCTGTCGTGTTTTAATTTTTATCTTCTGTTGTTCTATGTCCTTGTTTATTCAGGTATACGAGTTTGTCGGACTAACAGATCTCCATTACGCGGGAAGTCATGGAATGGACATCGTGGGTCCAGTTAGGCAATCTTCCGATGATGATCCTAACTGCATTAGATCTACTAATAAAAAGGTTTCTATATTTTTACACATTCCTTGTGTTTCTCTCCTATTTTTCTTACGTTATTTTATAATTTTTTTTCTCTTTAATGCACAGGGCAAGGAGGTTAATTTATTCCAGCCTGCTCTCGAATTCTTACCTATGATTGATGAGGTTTGTAATTGTCTTCGAAGTGGCATACTTCAAGCCCTAGACCGTTTCCTCTCTTTTCTAAAGTAGAATTCTTATTCATCGCAGGTTTTTAACTCACTTGTCAATATCACCAAAGAAATTGAAGGAGCACAAGTTGAAAACAATAAGTTTTGTCTCTCCGTCCATTACCGCAACGTAGATGAGAAGGTGAAGTATTTTTCCTCAGTATTAGGAGCCTTTATTTATCTTTTGGTAATGATTCTCAATGGCATGTACATTTTCCTAACATAATTTATTAACTTTGGACTTTTTCAAATTTATTTTCAGAATTGGGCAACAGTTGCACAGTGTGTCCATGATGTCATCAGAAACTACCCTCGCCTACGATTGACTCATGGGCGGAAGGTTATCTTTAAAGACAACATGATTCTCTTGTCATTAATTTTCACTGATTTTCTGCTCATGGATTGTGCTATAGGGATGTTAACTTTTTTTGTGTTTATTAATAATATAAATTTTTTTTTATAATTAGGTTTTAGAGGTTCGGCCTGTGATAAACTGGGATAAGGGGAAAGCTGTTACATTTCTGCTTGAATCACTTGGTAAGTATGTTTTCTATTCTGTCCTTTTTTTTATTTTTTTATTTTATTTTTCTGTCATGAGTATATGTTGTTTTCTGTGTGATAAAATTTTAATTGACAACAACAAATATTTTAGGGCTTAGCAATTGTGATGATGTGCTCCCCGTTTATGTTGGAGATGACAAGACAGATGAAGATGCATTCAAGGTAAGACATAAATCATGATAATATTTGACAGTCTCGAGAGTTATTTTACGGGTTAAAATATATTAACAGAGCCAACTTCATTGGTTTACAACAGGTTCTGAGAGAGGTAAATCACGGATGTGGCATTTTAGTATCATCTGTGCCCAAGGAGAGTAATGCATTTTTCTCCCTGAGAGACCCGCAAGAGGTACAAGCTAACTTTTTCCTTTCTAAGATCTGAGATGCTTGATGCTGTGATAGATACACACACACACAAAAGAGAGTCAATTTGTTCTTCTGAGGAAATGTCAAAGGAAATTTGGCCACAGAGTGGGAAATAGAATGGCATTTGACAACTCTGTTTTCTGTTTTCCGATTTATTCAATTGGGTTGGTTACTAGGCTGCCTTTTCCACCTTTAATTTCTTGGTTCGATTTTTGAAATTAATTATGCCACTGCCTGTGAATGATCCAGGTGATGGAGTTTCTTAAATCACTGGTGATTTGGAAGAAGAA
>JBBYHK010000020.1:2851126-2863017 GCA_038382065.1 Adansonia grandidieri | reverse complement strand
CATTCATTCATTCATTCACGTTTCCCTCTCTTCACCTTCAGTTTTGGTCAGCAGCTCTCTTCCAAGGGGAAACACCGAATATTTTCTTTTTCATTGTTTCAAAGTATAGACAAGCTTATATCTATAAACTCCTGTTGGCTATATGTATTTTCATGTATCCTTCTCTACTGTTTTTTCCTTGATTGAAGCATTTTTTTGAATGAAAATGAATACCCAAGTTTTTTTTTTTTTGAAGTGGTTCATCCATTCGGGCTGGCTGAGGGCTTAAGTAGAAGTTGATGTCGTTATAGTAAATCAAGAGTTGAGTGAATAGCAGCTACAAAGAAACTTGGGGAATTATGCTGTAATACTGAATCAGCTAAAAGCTTAAATGTAACCTGGCTTGAATAAGCTTCGTATTATCGGTCTATTACTGTTTCTTATGAACAGGATTAATGGAATTAATTTTATTCTTATTTTGTGTGAAAAAAAAAAAACTCCTACTCGCTCACCCATCTCGCTTATTGTTACTCAATTACAGTGTTTATTTGTTGAGTATATAAAAAGATATTGTGATGGAAAACAGTTTCGAAGCAGTCAGGCGAAGAGCATGGAGCCATGGATATTGTATGAACAACTAAGATTCCAGGAAATTATCTTTCGTGTAAACGCATGGATAGATAAAATGAATGTTATTGAATGACATTATTGTGATGTAGTCGCTGCTAAAATGAACCCAAGTGACAAGTTCCTGGTCCAAACTCCGAATGAAGCACAAGTTATCACTGCATGTGGACGTGTCCTCGATCTTTCTCCCTCCCTTAATTGTTCCTGTATATTAAGTACATTCAATGAACTAACTACTGCTGTCTGCAACTTCAAGTGGCTGTCCCTATGATTGTGGGGAAAGGGGTGAAGAAATAAATTAAGAGGACAGCCGACATGGGTTGGTAGCAATATTGAATGACTAATGTTGATATGTTTGTATATATGTATGGTTCCCTTGAATTATTCTACTCATCTTTTCTTGCATGATGTCCCCGTTTATTCTGAAAGACAAGGATCGATGGACCATGTCCATGTCATAATAAACATTGCCCCATCTTTGCTGAATGCTGATTGTTAAAATAAGATCCTCGGGATGCACGTGACCCTGGTTGGTTGGTTGATTGGTAATGCTAAATTCAATTATGTCTAGTTTTTAACGGGATAGATTATATAATAATAAAATTTAATATAAATAAAATAATGAAAACAGATTTTAAGTTGAAATCTTTTTTTTTTTTTTGTTAAGAACAAGGAGGTTACCCTTACCCTCAATAAGAGAAAAAGCAAAAGAAGGATCAAAAATCATTTTCCCATGAGCATGAGAGTCTCTGTTAGCCACAGCATTATTTTTCATAACCTTAACCTAATTTATAATTCTAACCACCATCCATTTTTGATCTCTCAACTCAATTAATTAATTTGTTAATGTTGGTTGTATTTGATTATTTCCTTCAACAGCGCCAACCAGCCAACTTGTTTGGTCCATCCTGTCCTTCCTTCTAGTACCTGTCCAGCAAAATTAACTATGTCATTATCGATTCAATTGGCCAAATGTCCTCCCTCCCTCTAATCACCCTTTTCCTTCATCTATTAAGTCGTAGCTCCTTCATTCACCCTGTTTCAGCTACCCATCTGCTTCCTTTATTTTATTTATATTATAATAAAATTAGGTGCTGAACAGTTTGTTATTATTATAGTTATTATTCATAAATTGACCAATGTTCCAACTTCTTCATATTGTAAACATGATCAATTCTAATTTCAGCAATGTTCATGAAGAACATGTTGTTGACAGTTTTAGTTCAAGAAATTAAAAATAATGTTGGCAAGGAAGGTGAAATTGTTCAAATACTACAAGTGAAAAATGGGTCAGATTAGCAACAAGATATACTCTGTTTCCCAGAAAAAGCTCTCTGACCATTTAGTGTCTGGTAAGGGAACCAATAATGAAATGTTAATGCAAAAATCTGTCAAACCAAAAAGGAAAATTAAGGGTCAAGGAAACTCCATGGTTATGCTCAACCAGTAAGTTACCAGATGCGTTCGAAACAACATCAAAATTTTACTACATCATTCTATCTTTTTATCTACTATTTATTAAAAATTGAGTCCTGGGATTCAATGGGAATCCTTCCAAAAGATCCAATAACTTTTGCAGATTTTATTGGTTGCATCATCTGCACACCAAAAATACCCAACATGTATTATTATAACAATTTCAATTCAAACAGCAAGAAAAAGCTTACAATATTATTCTATTTTTCTTTTAATGTGAAAATGGAGCAGAGAGGGGAGCCAATTGAAATCGTTCTTAAGTAGCCCGAATACTAAGCAAGCATCTTCTGCCAGGCCCAAATTAGGCCACACAACACAACACAACGCATTCTGATTCTGTGGCAATGGCAGAGAAGAGATAAAAGAATGTTGAACGACAACCTTTACAGAAGTTTTCAAAATGTTTCCCATGGCCTCGCTCCTATCCTATCCTAGTCATGCTTGACTCGGCTGCCCTTGGATACGGTCATGTACTCCGCTGCTAGCTAATGTTACTTTAAATCTTGTGACTAAGCAGATCGTGGAATCTCTCTCTCTCTCTCTCTCTCTCTATATATATATATATATATATATATATATTATAAATAAATTTGGCTTTATTTCAGATGCATAATTGATCAGATTCAGATGGCATGCAGGAGGATCTTTTTCCCTAGAAAATTAATTTTTCCCACATTCCTTCTACCAGTTATAGTTATAGGATCGATGCAGCAGCAGCAGCACCTGCTTTATCTAAGAAGAATCTCTGATCTGCTCCACTGCTCCAACTATCTTTTGGTTCTTGGTGTTTTAATTAAGGAAGTAGCTTTTGGGTCAGTTGTTTAAACATCTGTCCTTCAGAACTACATCACATGAGTTTTTTGAGAGAAACCTCTGCTCGTTATCCTTTTGTCTTCCCTTTTCTAGAAACAACCTATTGGACTGGTATTAAGAATCCTGAAGAAATACGAGTATTCGTATATAGTAGCTTCATAATTTTATATCATCAAGAATTTTCTTTTCTGATGGCATTTGGCAGCCAGCCAGTCAGCATTTCTTTTCACTCAATCAAGGATATTCTTATATTTAAACAATGAAATTGAGAAATTAGATAAATATAATAGAGTTGGCTGATTCACCACTCAATAATGAAATCACTTGAACAACGGAAGTTATTATGCAAAAATGCTACACCATAAATTCTCATCAACAAGCTTAATAAGAATTTGCCTTCCACTATTATCGTCTTTCCTAACTATTCCTACTCTTTTTTAATATTAATTTTTCTTCCCTTTGGGAAGTTTTCCTATTTCCCATCGTGGAGAAGCATAACCTCCCATAGGCATCATCGGAGTTGTCTTTTTTGATGACTTCCAATACCAAGTTATTCTTAATGTTGGAAGACGTACCAGGGCAGACCCCCCTCCCCCACGCATCACTTATTAATCTCCACCAATCAATGAAAATAAACATTGAAAAAAAAAAAAAAGAGTTGCCGGGAAATTCTAGTGAAGAGATTTTTAGATTTTATAATAATTTCTATAACTAAGATTCGGCTATCACCGTCCAAATTAAAAGTTGGCTTTAGACTTAAGATGAAAGCAGATTTTCAGCATCATGCTGGCTTTGACACGAAATGAAAATAAAAGTATGGCGTAACCCATGTGCATTGTGCAAGTTAGTTGTCGCCTTCATCCAATTAAGATGTCATTTCATGACTCAAAAATGCACCGCAAGATTACATTTTCAGTTTTAATATTGTTTGTTATTGGCTATTTATTCTCCCTGCCTGACTAGAGACTTGAACAAATTGTTTATATCCAATTTACTTTACATCCCAATCTTGAGAAATGAGACAGGTTAGCCACTTTCTTTTGTCTTTTTTGAGAAAGACTTTTATTTCAAACTAAAGTAAGATAATTCTAAATTAAAAAAAACTGCCCCCACTTGGATTATAGATAATAGTGCCAGTCAAATGATGGTTGAGCCCATGCCCATGAATCCATATGAAAAGTTTTATAAGAATCTGCAAGTTTTGGCCTTGAGAGGAAAATAAAATCCTTGCACAAAACTCATTTGTGATACGGAAGGTCAGATTATTAAAGCTAGTAAATCTAAAATCTTCATCCTATTCCTACCGGTACCTAAAGGAAACGAATCTTCTTTAAGTGCCTTGAGATCTGAGCTTCATTAGTGTGGCTTAATATTGGTTTTTTGGTCGGACCTATGAAAGTGAAAATGATTTTGGAAGTGTGTATATATATATATATATGTATATAGCCAACACCAATAATCAAAATAAAGTAATGAATACTGCTTTCTTCTTTCAAATGATCTTTCTGAAAAATCTATTATGAAATAATGTATAATTAAGAAAGAAAGTTCACTTCCATAATTCCATCTCTTTTTAAAATCAAACCATAGAAGTACACCAAGAAATATAATACTACCATTTTTATCATTGTTTGATGGAATAGTAATTAGCAACTAGTGGATCCATCTGAGGCTGTCACAGTCTTCCCTGTTATTGATAGAAAATTTGCTCTATGCCTTTTTATTGATAGTGCACATTATTTTTGATGTTGAAGGAATTTAATATATGAAGTGCAAAACCTTCCTCTTCAATCTAAAATCCTACATAAATTAACCTCAATTTTTTCTAAGAATAGGATTCAACAATTTATCCACTCCCCATATTGACACACACAAAAGATCAAGGAAGAAAAAATTAAACTTGAAAATTTATGCCTTTTTTCCTTGCATCAAAGGCAAGTTTGAACTCGTGTGCAGAAAAGGTACCATGGTGCTTGGTACTTATTTTTTTCCCTATATATTTGACAAAATTGAGCTCAGGTGCTATCTTGTAACACAGTAGTACATACTATCATCACCTAGTTGATATTCTTAAGTCAGATGCATGTTCTTCCACTTTTGTTTTTAGTTCTTACTTTATCAATCACACATGGGAGTGGGAGAAAATTGAGAGGGAGAAGAAAAAAGATACGCTAGCTGGGGATGAACCACGTTGGAAAGAAAGAAAGAAAGAAAGATGGATATATTTGGAAGTGGATGGATAGGATAGGATCAAAAACCACGTTTTCCACCCATAATACAAGGCGTGAGTATTGTCAACGGTCAAGTGGGCTCAATTGTTTTTCCATCCATGAAGTTCATATGAACCAAACTTGATGGCAACTCTTAAACCCAAATAAAGCAGCAAGTAATGGTGGACGCATTCATGCGTCCATCCATCCATCAATAATCATCACATTTGAAAATTAAGAGGAGCGTTGCATTGCTTGTCTATTCCATAAAATTAGCAGAAGTTAATGGAAACAAAAAGAATTTCCTGAAGAAGGGGTGGTGGCCTCAGGGGTGGGGATGGTGTGGGACTCCACCTACCCACCACCTTCACCAAAGAAAATAGAGTTAGTCGATTAAGGAATTGAGGATAGAAAGGACAATTGAATAATCTGAAAATTGGTGTGGGGCCTTGGGGGGTGCATGTGAGGCCTATTGCTTTTCTCAGCAAAATCTGAACGTTAGAAGAAGTTTTAGTAAAAGGGAAGGAAAATCGTCATTTTAATAATAATGAGGGAAAAAAAATTAGATAAAAACATGCCGAAACTTGCGCACTTTCTTTCTTGATCCTGCCTTCATTGCGTGTCTGTCCGTCTGTTTCACGAACATTCACATTTCCTTATGCCACCGGCTGCAGCCAGTTAAAGCAATACAGGTTACAGAGTGTCAATGTTGGACAAACCGGTCAAGGGCGTTACCGGTGTAAAACTGACAAAATAAAATATTTCCGAAGTGAGGTCACGTGCTGTGTTACAGACGTATGTTTTGGTTGTTTTCCCACTACAGTCAATCATTCATAGACATATAATGGTATATAAAAAAGAGCCGCTCTTTCTGTTTCTAATTCATCCTTTCTCTTAATTTGATGATGTAAAAATCCATAAATATTCCTTCTTAATTACTTTCATTTCATTCAAATCCTATTAGTCCCTTTGCAACAGAGAAAAAGAAATAGATTGGTTTTTTCTTTTTTGGTAATATGGCTCTGTTTCTTTTGATTCACATTGCTCTGCTTTCAAGTCTCTGTTTTGCTGCAGACCCTTCTGTCTTCTATGATTTCAAACTCTCTTACATCACCGTCTCCCCTCTTGGTGTTCCTCAACGGGTTAGTTTTTCTCAATACTCTCTGTTTACTCTGTGTCTTAAGTAGATGCAATTTCTTGTTTTGGGGGGTTCTTCTGGTTTTGCCCCTCCTAATTTTTGTTTTATTTCTTCGGTTCCAAAAAAATGTTGCTTTTTAGGGCAAACATTCTTAAAGTTTAGTGTAGGTTCTGCTTCACTATGTACAGTTAGGGGTGGTAAACTACGGGGTTCAATTTTTTGTTGAAGTACATCAGAGTGTCCAAAATCCTAACTTTATAGGTCATTTGATCTCTTTAAGTAACTGTTTTGACTCTGCAACTTATATTGGAGTGTTAATAAACTATTAGTCATTTTCCAGTAGAATCATTCTTGTGTTCTTTTACCCCTTTCATTCTTCTTTTTCTAGGAAATTCTTGTTCTTTGATAAATTTTTGAATGTAAGTTGAATTCTTGGTGGTGGTTCAAGTGTTCTAGTATATCTGCTTACGGCTTTTGGACCACAAGACTTGTCTCTGAGTTTAAAAATAATATTTTCTAGGGATTTGCATTGAATGTTTTTAGGGGTGATTTTTGTTTTGTTGATCAAATATTTGGTTTAAACATTTTTCTTTTGTTTTACTTTTCTAAATGTCATTTTTTAGTCTTCGTATAATGTTTCGAAATATTGGTGAACTCATTTGAGTGGTTTGGCAAACAGAGTGTTAAGTTTGGATTTGGTGTAGCTGCTTTTTAATTAAATTCGGACTCTTCTTTGGGAACATAGTAATCTGGGACTTGGGTTCCAAATGCTTGTCAAATCAGAAACCTGGATATGGAAATACGGAGTGAATAAAGGTTCAATTTGCCTTATGTTTAATTCTTTCATTGCAGGTTATAGCAGTTAATGGTGCATTTCCTGGTCCTGTTGTTAATGCCACAACTAATTACAATGTGGCTATTAATGTTCACAATCAATTGGACGAAAATCTTTTGATGACTTGGTGCGTTTTCAGATAAAAATTTTTGTATTTTTCCTTTGGATATTATTTGTTGAAAGGGATGTCCTGAAAATTTTTGATTTATGGTTTTTACAGGTCAGGAATTCAAATGCGGAGAAATTCATGGCAGGATGGTGTTCTTGGTACAAATTGTCCAATTCATCCCAAAAGCAATTTTACTTACCAATTTCAAGTTAAGGATCAAATTGGGAGCTTTTTCTACTTCCCCTCGCTCAATTTTCAAAGAGCATCAGGTGGCTTCGGTCCCATTGTTATTAATAACCGGGATATTATAGCAATTCCTTTCACTCAACCGGATGGTGACATCTTCATCTTGATTGGAGACTGGTATACCAAAAACCACACGGTTAGTAACTGATCAAGGGTTGCGGTTCTGATTTTACGTGCATTGAAGTTCTTTCTTTGCTGTTGAATTCTAATAATTGGCACATTATTCTTTTAGGCATTGAGAACAACCCTTGACTCCGGCGAAGAACTTGGGATGCCAGATGGAGTTCTCATTAATGGGAAGGGACCTTACCGATACAACACAACTCTTGTACCTGATGGTATTGAATATGAAACCTTTAATGTTGATCCAGGTAGTACTTGCCTTTTATGGTGATATGCAACATGTCATTTTTCTTACAGTTCAAACAAGTTTTTTGTTTTTCTCTCTCTCTCTCTCTCTCTCCCCCTTATCCTCTGGATATATAGTATCACCGATTACAGTCTAAATTTTTTAGAGGCTGATTTAGATTGAATGATTTTACCTATTGAATTTGTATTCCTTGAGCTCCATGTAATAATTTTTTATGGGAGCGTACATCCTTGATGATGTTTCAAGTAACATTAGTACTCAGGCAGTCACAGGAAGGGGTTTTTACTGTATGAAGTCTTAATTTGTGTTTTGCAGGCAAAACTTATCGCTTTCGTGTGCATAATGTTGGGACATCTACTAGTCTGAACTTTAGAATTGAGGGCCATAATCTGCTCTTAGTGGAAACTCAGGGACATTATACGATGCAACAGAATTTCACCAGCTTTGATATTCATGTGGGACAGTCGTATTCCTTTTTAGTTACCATGGATCAGAATGCAACTAAAGATTACTACATTGTGGCAAGTGCTAGGTTTGTCAATGAATCAGTTTGGGAAAGAGTGACTGGTGTGGCCATCTTGCATTATTCCAATTCAAAAGGACCAGCAACTGGTCCTCTGCCTGTTGCACCAGCTGATATTTACAACCAGTGGTCAGCAATGAACCAGCCGAGGGCCATCAGGTTTATTCCCAAATTTCCTTAGCTTTCTGTATACATTCATACTTTCTTTTTCTTTATAAACTTGCAACGTGCTATCTTTCTTAATTTATTCTCAAAAATTATAGCCATAGAGTTTTTGGAACAAATTTGTCTGTAAATCTTCCCTTTCCTACAACCAGAAAACTTACTTGAATCCATCACATATTAAACTCTCTATTTTCTAATGATCAGGCAAAATACTACCGCAAGTGGAGCTCGCCCAAACCCCCAAGGCTCTTTTCACTATGGCTCAATTAATGTGACTGACACATATGTGTTACAGAGCTTGCCTCCGGGTATGATTGATGGGAAGCTTCGTGCTACACTGAATGGTATCTCTTTCATCAACCCTGATACACCAATCAGGCTAGCAGACCTGCACAATGTAAAGGGTGCTTATAAGTTGGATTTCCCCAATAAGCCACTTAACAGAACTCCCCGGATGGACAGATCTGTAATTAATGCTACATACAAAGGATTCATTGAGGTTATATTGCAGAATAATGACACCAGAATGCAGAGCTTTCACATGGATGGCTATGCATTTTTTGTGGTCGGGTAAGTACCTTATACGTATGTGCCAAGTTTTGAACTGCTGTTAATTTGTTGTACTTTAAACAAATCCGTGGGTGTTTGATGCAGGATGGATTTTGGTCAGTGGACTGAAAACAGCAGAAACAATTATAATAAATGGGATGCGATTTCTCGATGCACAACAGAGGTTTGTTTTTCTAACAAAAACACTTTTACCTTGTTCACCACAGTGGCAAGTGCTTAATTGTGTTTTTTGCCTTAGTGGCTTTGATTATTTAGCTTATAAAAAAAGAAAAAATGAAAAAAAAACACACACATACACATTTTGCGGTTCACGGTTTCCCTTTACTTATTTTATTTTTTTATGTTTTTGTGTAGGTGTATCCAGGAGGATGGACAGCAGTCCTTATCTCTCTTGATAATGTAGGAGTATGGAACCTTAGAGTGGAGAACTTGGATAGATGGTACTTAGGCCAAGAGACATACATGAGAATTATCAATCCTGAGGAAAATGGCAAGACAGAGATGGCTCCGCCTGATAATGTTATTTATTGTGGTGCCCTTCAGAGCTTGCAGAAGTATATCTCAGCTGAAACCTTGTTAAAATTTCTCTCCTTCGCTTCCTCTCTGTCTTTCCTTCTTATTACTAATGGGCACTTGCATTTGCAGGGAATCGCAAACCTCTTCCGCAATGACCTTGCTCAGTGGGAACTCCAAGTTGTTTCTAACTTTGATGGTCATTATGTTAGCTTCTATTTTTACTTTTAGGTGGATGTCGGACGCTGATAATGTATAGGCAGCTTGTCATATCATCTTTCTGTATGCTGTTGGAGGGGTTTGTACCTATTTTTGTTTGTTTGTGTTACAGAATTTGTTTGTTAGATTAGGTGTGCAGCTCAAGTGACACTACTACACATTCTTTTGGTGTGAAAAGTGTTTCTTTTTTCACTTTTGCTACACTATTGTAATTTAGGTCACTCGGGAATCCATCATTCTTATGTACTTTCGAGTCACATATTGATGATTTCTAACCCATTCAAAATACCGTTGGACTTGAATTTATTGCGTTTTCTTGGTTAAATTTTTGCTCTCCGTGCTTCCTGAGTTGATTTATTGGTTTTAGAGATCGCCCTTTGAAGGTTCCCCTCCCCCCTCCCTTCTTTCAAACAGCGCAAGTATTTGATATAATAATAATTAATGAGATGCTATTGAGATTATTTCTTTTTTGTGCTGACATTCCTACATTCAGTATTACTTGTCTTGATTCTGTAAGTAGAATATATCTACACAAACAGGGCCTTCTTTTTTCCTGAACAAAAAGGTACTTATGGTACTGAGAACAGAGCATCGACCGTTCTAATATTCTTGTTTATTCTATAACATGACTATAATTATGAAGTGATGGTTTATCATAATCTTAATTTAGATTTTCAGAAGATGGATTAATCATCGTCTGGCCAAAGTAGCTTTCGTATAGATTTAGGATTTTGAGGACAATGAGGATAAGAAGATTTGTTCAGACGCAAGTATATATTACGAGCCAACTGGAGCCTTAAGAGCAATATCTAGCTACGCAGATTGTTGGTATTGAGAACGGAGCATCGAACAGTAATAGGATAAGCAAATAGTATGCAGATATTATTGGGAAGGCTATTCTGAGGTCCTCAAAAATGTCATTCTTGTTATGCCATTGCCTGCTATTTTGAGGACCTTGAATATTCGTGAAGATATTAAAGTTTTTCTTCCCTCTCTCTCCCACAATTAATGCAATATCTGTTGAGACAGAGCCAATATGCAGTGCAGAAGCATGAACTTAAGCTCCATTGGATCAATATCACCTATTGAGGGGACCATTGAAGAAACATCTGTCAGTACCTAGTTAATGGTTGTTTCCTTGGGGCTTGAAATATCCATTATTTGCTATATGAGTTAATTTATGGTTCTCCTCTTTGTCACTACTTCTAAGATAGAGCTACTGGTATATTTATACTCCAGTGTTGTAGATTCTATCATGCAATGTATGAAGTAGGGGTTTGGGAGTCGAGCAGAAATAATAGTGATGAGAGAAGTAGACATGGAAAAGGTTTTGGTGGGGAAAAGTTATTGGAAGTTTTGGATGTATAGGTGGGGAGAAAGATGAGACAAAATATATAGAAGTCACATGGACTTTGTTTAGAAATGCTACTCTGCCTAATTAATGACCTTTTCTTTCCTTGTTTCACAAACAACATATATATATATATATATATTAATTTTAGCTTATATTAATTATATTCTTTTTGCATGTGCTCTTCTTCATTTGTTTTCATGCGTATGGGCACTGTCCCTTTTGACTTTTGCTACCACCGTCTTTCATTAATTTGGTTGATTGATTCTAGCCGCCCAAACCCTCAATTTGAAACAATGCACCTCAAAATAGTCAAAGAGAACAGCTGATTCTTCCGCTGGATTTGTTCTTTTCTTTTCCAACCTTGGATTCCTTGTTTCGAATATTGTCCGCATCTTTGTCTCTCTACATATGCCGTGTGAGTTGAGAAGAACGAGCACCATGAATATGTGCATGTGCATGGGGAGATATCTCATTGCTTAAAGTTAAAGGTGATCACTTTCAAGCCTTGACTGCTCTTACAAGTGAATGAGTTCTTCTTGTATGAGTAAATGTTTGAACACTTCACGCTTCTCTAAGCTTCTATAGTAACAAATTTCATGGGAGAGTACTTTTTTCTTAATTATATTACAGCACCTTATTAGTCTATATTAAGCAGTCATGCTCAATCACTTTGCTACACTTCTTGATCATTGTCTACGCCTTTTCTTGCATTCTCTCCACCTTCAGTTGAACCCAAACGTAAAT
>JBBYHK010000020.1:2828194-2839196 GCA_038382065.1 Adansonia grandidieri | reverse complement strand
TAAGAAAAGTGCTGAAGTATAACAATAACTCAATAAGAATTCAATGATGCATATCCCTCAAATGATATGATATGATATGATGACCAATGTCCAACCAAGAATATATATATATATATATATATTTATAAATAGATAAATATCAATTAAGCAACGCTCAAAATATATATTATATGTCACCAATGACTGTTAGTATTACGCATATCTTGCATAAACCTGACACCACAAAGATCAAACATTTTAGTTGTAGTACTATACAGTTTGCCACCATTTTGTTCGTTTAAGAAAGCAAAAAAGACAATAATAACAAAAGAGAACAACGCAAAAGGCTCCTAGAAATAGAATACTTGCAAATGTAGATATCAAAGATGCTAACAAATGTTTGAATCGAGTTTCTTTTCAACTTCCTTTGCCCCTTTTGCCTGCATATGTGCTGAAATAGAAAATCTCAGGTATACTGACTTAATTAAGGTTGCTATTTTTAAAACTAAAATAAAAAATAAATAGAATGCAGAATATATATATATATATATATATATATATATATATAAAAGGCAAATAGCCAAAAAAAAAAAATAGAGACAGATATTAAACGGAGGGTAAGTATTTATTATAAATTATTAATTAATAATTGTGGTTTCATTATTTCACAGCATCTAATTGTTAGTTAATATGCGTTTGGCTTTCATAGCATTTAATGATATTTCAATTATTCACTTTTATTTATTTTGCTAAAAAAATGGTAAATCTTACCTAAAATTAAATAATACCTCAACAGGAAGACAGGGTAGATTTTATGATTGCATTTTGGTTTATATGTCGCCCTCGAAATAATACTGCCAATTATAACTATGATAAGATTATAAAGAAATAACAACAATTAAAGGGGTAAATAAGTGGAAGCTGAATGATTAGGATCATTTTTAATTACAAGATATAATATATATATATATATATAGGAGAATAATATTACCTAATGCATTATATATATGATACATAAAATAACATCCAGAGGTGCAAATTCTTCCGCCTGCACCTTTCTTATGAGTTGTGACCTTTAAAACCGAAATTTTATTTTCTTCTTGTTGAGGTCATTTTGCGTTTATCGAAGAGAGCTTTGTGAAAGCCTGCAGTGAGGCGTGTTAACCTATAAAAAAAATGATTAAGGCTTCGTTTAGTATTGCTGTTAGAGAAAGTATGTGTTAAAAAAAAGTTTAGGTTGAAAAAAATAGAATGAAAACTTATGGTTTAAGAACTTAGTGTTTGGCATAAATGTGAAAAAGTATCTTGAAGTGTTGAAATATTATAAAAATATATATTTAAAATAATAAAAGTTTAGATATGTAAAATAATAAAATTATTTTATCCAGAAGCTAGTTTACAAACCATGAAAACTTTATTTTTCTAATGGATTAGGTTGCAAAGTCATGATTTTAAAGTCAAAATTTTTTGATAATTTAATATTACATTAACAGTAAAAAAAAAAATAGCTTTTGATCTCAAGATGCTATTGTGTTTAGAAAAATAATAATTGAGTGAGAATATCTAAAAAAAGTGATGCTTACAGGAAAAAAGTAATGTGACATAAAGTTTTGAACTTTATCTCATACTTTTTATATTTTGAAACATAAACGATTATCTTTTTTTAAATTTGTTTAGATAGATAGTACTTAAGCTTGGATCTCATGGATTTAGCTTTGTCTTGAGCCTTAGATTTTGAAGAACACTGGACATAACTCTTGTTAAACTGCTTTTTATGCCTAAATGGACAAGATTAATGGTACTTAAAGAATTAATTGGTTATTATTTGGAAAGAAATAGATTAATCGGTAAATATTTTTATTGATTTCCTATTCATAATTTTCTTATTACTTTACTCAGTCAGTCCTGTCTCATATATTTTGAAAATTTCTGGATGTCCTACCACTTATAAGCTAGAAGATAACAATTTCGCTGGTAAATTAAAAGGAAAAAAAAAAGTGATAGGCATAATGTAATAAAATACGATTATAAGTGAATCATAAACTGGGCTTGTTTTTATTATAAAAAATAAAAGCCTTCGAAATTCAGACCAAGTTGACATTCTAGGCCCAAAACTCCCATTATTGGGTTGCATTTGAGGTTTGACAGCCCAGTTATAAATCACTCGTGACCACACCTGCGTTTCCAAATATGAAGTCCACGGTGCCATTAGTATTCTTGCAATATCAATCGTGCCCACCCCACACAACCACAAAAGCTGGCGGCACCATCATGTGCTCTGTAAAATTTTAGGTTAAGCGAACTCTTGAGTTTACAATTCAATCAAAGAAATTTCGAGGAGATAGAAAAGAAGGAATGATTTATGTATACACCTCAATTAGTTCAACTATATATCCCAATTAGCTCTAAGTTGAATGATTAATCGTTTCAGTGTTAAAACAATTTCGATGCAGTTGAAAGGATTAATGTCAAAATAATTCAGAGACTGAGATGCAACTAAGTATTTTTCACAGAAGCAAACTGGGAAAGCTTGCTTAAGTTTTGCATGTCTGAGTTCTCTTGAAATATATTTCTATTAAAAAACGGTAGGATATATTTTGAACTATCAATTTGCTTTGAGCAAGAGCAATGCCACCAAAGATGTTGAATCGGGGAAAACATACGTTAATATACTACTATATATATATAAAGTAATGTTTCTTAAATGGGATATATTTTGTACTTGGTAGGTACATGGACATCATCTTTTCTTTTTGACATCTCCTAAATTTGTCTTAATTACTAATTTTTACAGGTCAAATAATCTATAATTATGCAATTGAGGCAAAACTTGCTTCTAATCACATTATTATACCTCAAAATTACATTTAAAGTTCAATTTTTTCTTTTCTTTAATAAAGCTAGAAAGTCTTGGGTTGTGGGTTGGGCAACATTTGATACCAAATGGGCATTGATCAATCTTTTCTCAACTGGATTCATAGGCTGTAGTATTTTTGCCGTGTAGGGCTCCACCGCACATCTTCTGATAACATCATTATGTTTTAGAACCCTAGGTTTTTTTTCGTTGGTTATTGAGCTATACAGTAGAAATATAAAGGGAAAAAACTCAAACCCAACAAAGGAACTTGAGCTTGGAAGAGAAGAGATAAGGTCAATGAAATAAACATGGAAAAAAAAAAAAACAAAAAAAGAAGGGCTAAAATTATTATTGGCATTAAATTAAAGTAACTTGAGGTAAGTGCCACAGGCGCCCGCCATAGAGCCTACATTTTGAAACACAAAGAAAGGCGACGTTGCTTTTCCATTTTAAAGCTTGTTTACTTTCTCTCTAATTAATCCAATTACCTTCCAAGAGATATAAATATATATATATATATATGTTGGTGGCCAAAACACTGGATGCTTAATTTAATCCCAGATATTCAATATTACCAACGACCAACGTGAAGATATATTTACTAATTATTGTTTTTCTTCCATTATTATTATTATTACTATTTTTTTGCAAAAATGCCTTTTCGCCCGACTTATCTTTGGCTTATTGAGAAAGGCAACCATGTAATGTGTTCAAAATTCCATATACATTTAAACTAGCGCCTTACCATCGTAAACGGAGCCTCCGCTAGTGCGCGTCATACTTCTGCATTCTTTCGTTTTAACAGAAGCAAGCAAATGCATGCTTCTTTACAAAGTGATTTGGTCATCCCTGTTCATTAGTCCATGCTTTTTATCATCACTCCATACATAACTTGGATACATTCATTCTTATAATTGAACCTCTAAGCGAAATCCGTGCTTATATATATGTATATATTTCTTGCTTGGACATCTACAAGTATGAGAGAAAGAGACTAAAAGGTTTAATCAAACAACGGAAACATTTAATCATGAGTCTGATACAAAGGTTATTAGTGTTAGGAGTGGCGCCAATGGCAATGGGGTTGGTGGCAAGAGTAGCTTCACATGATTATGGTGACGCATTAACAAAGAGTATTTTGTTTTATGAAGGCCAGAAGTCTGGAAAGTTGCCTCCTACTCAAAGGATTACCTGGAGGAAGGACTCTGCTCTTCGCGACGGCTTTGAGATTGGTGTAAGTCATTCTATATCAAAGATTGGAATTTCAGAAGCCTACATTGGTTAAACTTTGTTATTAGTTCCTTTGCCACAATACCAGAAAAAAAATAAATTCTAGAATAAAAGCAAATATTAATGGATTTTATTGTCCAAAGTAACAGAGTACAATACTTGATGGTTCTCCTACTTATATATTTATATCTAATTTTTAAATGTAGTTTATATGAATGTGAATATCAAGCAAGTTAGCTCTAAAAGTTAAAATAAAAGGATCCCATGGTGAAGTCTAATGATGATAAAGATCTTTTTTATATAAATCATGTTGGACTAATTGAAAATAATAATTAAAAAAGCATAGAACTATGGTGTGCTAGCTTGTGCGTGACACAAATTTCTTATTTCTTGGGATTCATGCCTGGTTGATACAAGAGAATTTCTTTCTCTCTTCTTTGTTTCTCTTTTATCATCTCAAATGAAAATTTTAAACCACAAATCAGATTGCAACATACATAGCAGGATTCGATCTCTGTTCCGCTTGAAAATATTTATGTGGAACAGAAATTATGCAAAAAGGACCATAAAAAACTGAAAAAATAAATCATTTCTCTGTTTTGGTATCACATTATATGCTTTATTTTCATTCTCAGGTTGATTTGGCTGGAGGTTACTATGACGCTGGTGATAATATTAAATTTAATTTTCCAATGGCTTTCTCCATAACTATGCTAGCTTGGAGTGTGCTAGAGTTTGGCCAATCTATGGGCTCAGATCTGCAACATTCATTGGAGGCAATTCAGTGGGGAACCGATTACTTCCTCAAAGCCACAAGCATCCCTGGCTTTGTCTTTGCTCAAGTTGGCGATCCTTATGGTGATCACAACTGCTGGGAGAGGCCTGAAGACATGGACACTCCGAGAATCCCATATGCAGTCAGTAAACAGTTTCCAGGGTCTGAAGTTTCCGCTGAGATAGCTGCGGCGCTTGCTGCCTCTTCAATGGTGTTTAGACCTATTAATCGTGGATATTCCGCAAGGCTCCTCAAAAGAGCAAGAATGGTAAATGGAAGTACTATTAAATTAATTTCTTTAATTAGTATATCCAAAGCTTATTATATAGCTAGAATAGGAAAGGAACGTTTTGTTCAATGAGTAACAAACAATTGTGCTGCATGCTGGCTGGGATTAGGTTTTTGAATTTGCAGATAAGTACAGGGGATCATACAATGATAGTCTTGGACCATGGGTGTGCCCATTTTACTGTGATTATAGTGGATATCAGGTTAGTGTTGTGCTTGTGGAAGCAATAAACATTCAAATAAATAAATGATCAGCATGCATAAATCTAAAGCTTATGGGTGGAACTGGAAATGCTGTAACTGTGCAGGATGAGTTACTTTGGGGAGCAGCATGGTTACTCAGGGCAACAAAGGCTCCCTATTACTTGAATTATGTTTTAGCCAACATTCAAAACTTGGAGAAGAGTAGTAGCTTGGCTGAATTCGGATGGGATACCAAGGACGCTGGCATCAACGTACTTGTTTCCAGCGCCGGGGCAAGTATTTACTTACTTTTTAATTGTTCCTAATTATAATTAGAAATTAGTTGGAGAGGATCGATGTAATAATTTTCTAATCTGCTGGCTGCAGCTGATAAAGAGTCAAACTCCATATCTTGAACCTTTCATTACCAATGCAGACAAGTTCGTATGCTCTGTCTTGCCTGAATCACCAACTGTATCAGTCGCCTACTCACCAGGTAATCACTTTTCTCTTGCCAAACCCAATTGTATGTAGCCTCGGAATCTAAAATTCTTTTATTAAACTCACCAGGTGGCCTAAATTTGCCTGAATTGAGAAGTCTCAATTTGAAGATGCCATAACACCAGTTCTATTTTTTTTTTTTAATTAAAATGCATATATCCAACTTCTTTAATACACTTGATAGTCACGTGCTTTTATTTATTTATTTAGTTTTTGGCCAGGAATGATCACACTGTTTAACTTTAAGATAATAATTACTTCCTCTATTTTCAAATGTTTTTAATTTGTTTTCTTATCATTTAAAATAAGTTTGAAAACTTTTTCATCTAATTTTTTAAAAGCTTTTTTTTGAAAAATAATTAAAAATTATTTAGGTTTAATAAATTGCCAAAATTTTTAGTTTTTGATTTATTTACTAATACTAGGAGAAATTACTATTTTATAAAAGAAAATATTACATTTCATATAAGAAAAGAAATCAATAGATGAAATCACAAATTAATCAATGACGGAGCATATATATATATATATATATATATATATCATCTCTTTGCCATTAAGAACAGGTACCTTGGAAATAAAATGCAGTATCTCCTCTTGTCAGGTGGGCTCCTTACTAAACCTGGAGGAAGCAATTTGCAGCATGCAACAGCTTTATCCTTCCTTCTTCTAATGTACAGCCGCCCTCTGAGTAAAGCCAATCGGGTGATCCATTGTGGCAATATTGTTGCCAGCCCTGCCAGGCTTATACAAGTTGCAAGAAGCCAGGTACGTACTAGCAAACTATTTAATGTCTATATACATATACATATATATATATATACACCCCTGTCTTGCTATTTAAATTCATGAAATAAAAACCAATTAAAACCTTCTAATATAGATCTCGTTTAATATAAATATACATCAGTCCAAATGTTATTAGTTTAATTATTTTGTTTTTTGAAAAAATTAATAATATTGATGCATGCAGGTGGATTACATATTAGGAAGCAATCCATTGAATATGTCATACATGGTGGGATATGGGAAGAAGTTCCCGCAAAGGATACATCATCGGGGCTCCTCTTTACCTTCCATTACTCAACATCCTCAACACATTGATTGTGGTGGCGGAGACACCTATTTTTCTAGCAACAATCCTAACCCTAATCTGCTAACAGGAGCTGTTGTTGGAGGACCTGATATCAAGGATTCTTACGCTGATTCCAGAGTCGATTTTGCACACTCAGAGCCAACCACATACATTAATGCACCTCTCGTTGGCCTCTTGGCTTACTTCAAATCACATTAACCTTCTTCCAATTTCTTGCAACTGATTTTGATTAATATATATACAAACATGCATTTATGTTAAAATTTGCAGTGAGATTTAGAGAGGTTAAAAATGTGTATTTAGCAACTAGCAGTCAATTATACATTATATATATGGAATGAATGAATGAATTAATTAATTTCCAAGCAACTTGTTAATTTTTACAAGACGGTTAAATTTAACTTTCAATACTATAAATGTTAAAGATTATTTGATGAAATTAATTATGAAATTAAACTGTTGTTATGCATTTTAGCTGAACTTTTCTACGCTTTTCCTTGAATTTCTACAGCAAATGGAACAAACTTGATAGATCTTCTGCAGTTAATGAGAAATAAAGAACAAATTTACTCAGACCAGAAAGAAAGAGGTGCAGAAAACAAATTAATGGCCGGAACAAACTTCAATTAATTTTGAGAACTGATTTGATTGTTTACTAACTGAAACCAGCTGTTTAGTGAATATGTACAAGCTTCATTCACGCAAACTTGGCAACATGATAAAAAAAAAAAAAAAGGAAATGAAAGGAGGATGTCTAAGTTGATTCCCTCCATAGAAGTGGGAAATCTTGATGGAAAAAATTACTGTCTGATCGTATAGCAAAGGATAACGTTTTATTTAGAGAGGACCACTTAGAGATACTATATTTATGTTAAAAAATAAGAGAAAATAGGGGAAAATGACACAACGATCCCAATTCCAGGTGCAAATTCACACTTCTGGACTCATTTAACCATATATAACCAGGGTCTATTAAAGCTTTGTAGCCAGCAGATTGCTAAAGCAAAGCTTTATCAGGGTGACAAGAGCATGCACTAAGCCTGCCATTTAACCTATATTTATTTTGAAAGTATAAAAGCTTTGTCGGTTATAATCATTGAATTAATAATTGATTGATATGAACTTTATCTAAAAATTCATATATTATTTTATGAAAGATATTAGATAGTATTTAATCATGCATTTATTTTACTTATTATGTATAGTTTAATATAACTATCAAATATCAACCAATATCCCACCCAAACCCTTCCTTTTATATAATATAATATAATAATGTTATAAAATTTTATTTTATTTAATTTTTATGTCATTTTTTTCTTCTTCATATATTTCTATACATATATATATATTATATATTAAAAATGGAAGGTTTTAGATATTGATTGACTAATGAAACCAATGGAGCCGCCATGTATCAAAGAATATCCCATCCAAAACCGTCCTAAATTTGATAGTAATAAAAAATTAATAATGTTATGGGCTTTTCCTTAGGGATAATTAGCAAAAGCACAACATAAGTAGCTCCCCTTAACCACATTTTGAATAGTAGATGCGACAAGTTATACATTGCTCACTTTTTCTTTTTAATAATATATATTTTTTTTATCTGGAGTATTTGTTTGTCTTAGGCTTAGGCAGGCTGTGACGAAATTCTTTGCTCGAAGATCTGTAACAGCAATACTCTTTCTCTCACTTTGTTACTCACTCTTGACTCTTGTCTTGTTCGGCTTTCCGCCAATCTATTAACCATACAGATATATATATATATATATATATATAAAATAAATTAAAAGCTATAAGATAACTTTGACTATTTAATCTTCAAGTTTAAAATAGCTAAAAATTAGCTTTAGATGAGTTAGAAATAGAATGGTTTCGGGATTAAAAAAAAACAAAAAAACAAAACAAAACAGAATGAATGTTTTTAGGGACTGGACAAAGTAATTAAGACACAAAAAAAGGAATTAATTGCTTCTAATAAAAACCTCTAGTACTTCATTAATTTGATTAAAGTTCCTCCTATTAGTAGGTTTATTATTTTACAGAATTCTACCGTAATACGATCTTACACAGATCGATTACAGACAAGTAAGAAATCTCAAAACTAAAATATTCACTTCCACATCAGGCGCCACATGATCTTTACTATTTATGTTACAACAATATCATATACATCCGCACCTTAAAACCACTTCTAGGCATACGTATGTTTTACATTTACAGGAATTCAATATATATATATATATATAATATGCTCTTTCCGGTAAGTTCTTGGTTAAGCTAACCGTGAAGAGCAGCATAGTTGTTGACCAAAGCCAAGGCATTGCTTGTCAATTGAGCGATTGTCACAATCTTGCCTCTCACAGAAGTCTTCACATTTCCGTTCATGTTATTCCCTTCAAACCCATCACTGCAGGTGCTCTCGTCTGTCAGAGCTGCGCTAACCCAAGTCTGGATATCGTTTATCATTAGTCCAAAATTGGATTCTTTCATCTGACCCATCTCACTAACTGAGTTTCTGAGCTCATCTATCGAGTCGCCCAGTTCTTCCACACAATCTTGCATGGCTTCCACCTCTCTAGGCTTCAGTCCATGGCTTCTGGAAAGTGTTACCATCATGGCGGAGGTTGATTTGGCGTTTGAAAGGGACACATTGAGGGCTGCATGGGCGAGGAGCTGAGGGCTTGTTTGAATCAAGCTAGCGTGGGTTGAGAGAGACTCAAAACAAAGTTTTGGGTACGTTGTTGAACTACAGGATGTTCTGATAAACTCGGTGCTGGCTTGTGGGGTAATTATCCTACCAGCTGAACTAAAATTTAAGTAGGAATTAAGGGCGAGAAGAATAAGAAGGAATTTAAAAGAATGATTAGAGAATGTGCCTTCCATATCTCTAGTATCTATATATATATATATATATATATATTTTTTTTTTTTTTTCTCTTTCCTAATGACTATAGCTAGGGCGAGCTACTGCTGGAATGGAATGTGATGAAAGTCGGAATGGAAAAGCCTCCAATTTATAGGGGCCGAGCGGGGAAAAGAGTTAACCCATTGTCCTCTCATGTGGGTTATCCTTGCATTCGTGGTATAATTGGTGCATGGTGTAAAACGATGGACGTCCTTATAATCCTCGATTAGTGATGATTAGAGGAAAGTTGTTTTCAGTGTTCAACTAGACAAGACAAGGTACTTATACAGATTCCGTACGTTTTACAGTTATAAAAACGTTTCCGGAATGATGACACTTTACTGTCTTTTAGCTAAACATCGAAAAAGGGAACCAACTTACCAGGTTTAATTTGCAATTGTTTAAACCACTGCAAAATTAACTGTTGAAGATATTTTTTGCAGACCAGCAGGGAAATATCTACGTCTGCATCATGTACGTTGTTATCGCCACCAATTAAACATCTCTAAAATAATATTAATTGTAAGTGGTTGGGTTTTCCTTGTCAAATGGCTAATCAGTCAGTGGGAGAAAATGAAAAGTTGTTGTCCCAAGCGAAGCAACAAAGCAAATTGTGATTAAAAGACTAAAAGACGTCGTCTTCCTGCAAGATGATATTATCCAGACTAATATTGCTAGTCTGATTGGTTCAACTTTCTATTTCCATTGCAGTTTACTACTGGTTTTTACTGTTACATCACTTTGATCGAAAGGATTTCCCAGGTTTCTTGGATTGTTGGAATATGCACATCTTTCTCTACTTGACAGTTACGGAGCCGGGTTAGATTTAGAATAATATCCTCATTTTAGTAAGACAGTTGATTGAAAATTATATATATATATATATATATATATATGTGTGCGCGCGCGCGAGTTACAAGCGAAATGTAAGAACCCTTTCTGTTGGTAGAAAACAGTAGTCTACCTTCATTAAAAGTTGTTTTTAGTTTAGCATGATTTTGAGCATCATATACATACACACACGCGCGTGCATGATATTTTTTAAAGGTTATTACTAATTAACAAGTGACCTTAGAAATATTTTTTAAAATTAGTCAATATACTGTTTAATATAGTAACATATATAATAACATTGTATTAAATACAATAACGGGGCAACTTTATTCATATTTTTTTAATGCA
>JBBYHK010000020.1:2814419-2828094 GCA_038382065.1 Adansonia grandidieri | reverse complement strand
TATATTGATTAATTATTACTTATAAATATAATTTTTATAATTAATAAATAAATTTATATATGTGAATGATAACGTTAGATGTATTAAAAAATAACGGGCTGGATAATTCAATTATTATAATGTTATACTTCAATGGCACATGAATTTTTTTTTTACTACTTTGTTACGACGTGTTAAGTTTTTATTAATAAATGCTAAATTTCAAGCTAATTACAAATGTCCAGCGTATAGATATAGATATTTAATTAGGTGTCCGGTCATTCATATGTTGTACTATGAACTTACTTTTCGTAATTTGAATAGTGATATTGCAGGATAAAATAAGGGGGTTTGACAGATAATTTTGGGGGCGAAGGGGCTGCTGGGACCTTCCTAGACCGTTAGACATCGAAAGTTCAAAATCTTAAAAGAAAAGTAAAAGGTGGACATCTGTAGTAGCAAGATTTTTAATTCCTGGTACAGGGCCCCATTTTGCCATCTGCCAACCACTATTCTCTTTTATCTTCCATTTCATTTGGTAATATATATAAAATATATTAAGCTGAGAGCATTTAATTGTACGACTCATGCCTTGCCTTGCCTGGTGGGCTCATTATTAAAAAATAAAACAAATTAAGATATATTATTATAGATACGTAGAATGAGATAAATACAAAGCGTCGGTAGATCATAGATTACAAAATTTGTATTTTTGAATTTCCTTCGTTCATTATATCCTCCGCCCTGCACAGCAGCTGTGTTAATTCATGGTTAACCATTTAATTAATTAAATAGACTGCTCTACCTTCAATTCAGATAATACTATCCTTAATTAATTCCCTATTCTTAATTTTCTTCATATGTTCTTATATATAGTTGCCACTTGCCATGAATCATTAATTGATGATGCCTTCGTAATTCGGAATGTCATTTTATGTTTTCCTTTTATCAGAGACACTTTTGGACCAGAGGATATAGGTGCAGCGATTAGTGAATTTCATTTTCTTCCTCCTGGAAATACATGTTCCATATTTTCTTAATACATGTGTGAGTAATCACCTCTTCATTTTCCCTTCTGCAATTCAATAATTGAAGGTGCTCAGCTCGGCTCACCCTAACTTGCCCCTCCCAATTGCATTATTTGCAGCCACTTTTAGGCGGGGCACCTTAGGACCGCCGACTCCCCATGCTTATCCACATCCATTGATGGAGTTGAATTGAGCTTCTACTAGTACCACCAGAATCTTTAACATTAATTTTCAAAGCTTCTCAGGTTTACGAATTCACATGCCCCTTTATAGCCACTGTCACACCCTGATTCTTCTGCATTACAATTCTCTCCCTGGCTGCCAGTTAGACTAGAACGCCTGCCCGGACGAAGCCCTAGGGAACTTGCGAATGCTGCTCTCTCCTAGCCTGCGCAACCAACTTCAAACTTGGTGTTGTAGTTGTCCAAAGGAGCATGGATTAAATCCTGGAGAAGCTGTTGCCCCATTGCAGATTGCTCGTTCCTGAAATCAATGATAATGGAAGCAATGAATTGAAGGATCTACAGGGCCCTGTTTTTGAGATTAAAATGATCAATATACAGACTTGGGTTATTGATGATGCTTTAAGAAATGGCATACATGCATTGATTGGATTGAAGGGAAAAGCTATAGGCATTATTAGGAGTAATACAATATTTTGGCCAGAGTTGCTGAATTAACCAGCAGCAATACAATTGGCCTTCCTCAGTACACACTCGAATAGTCTCCTAATTTTCTTTCCGTCCGTGAAATCGGACTCTAAAGTAAGAGGAAAAAAGGAATATCAATGTGTAATTATTGTCTGCCTTATCTCCTCCACATAAATCTAAAAAGCATGCAAATTCCAATATTCCGTCATGATCTATAAGTCTTGTAAATTGAAGTCAACTAAGTTGACACTGATAACGTTCATGTCAGTAGTTTATATTTATACTTCTCAAAGAAGAAAAGTGGTTTCTAAAATGATTTATTACGTCATAATGTTTGCAGTATTAAATAATTTTGTACCATGTTGGATATGGATGCCTTTCAATAGTTTGTACCATAAAAACAAAATGTTTAAGTATCAATATTTATTATGATTGAAATTATAGGATTTCTTAAATTTCTTTGAAGTTGACCGGTTGGCCTGCCTGCCGACTCTTTCTTTCACCGTATTCTTGCACATTTGCAATGAACTTCAAAAGTACATGTCTCATTTGTCAATATTAAACTGATTATTGAAATCACACAGTGGAAGTGGAGAGTATACAGCTTTTGCTCAAATCTAAATTATTGTTTTCGGTTGGTTGAGCGGCCTCTTGATTTAAGCTGCCGTTTTGTCTTGTCCATAAAGTACAGATACACATCTATATATATATATATATATATATATATATTTTCTTGTGGCCGAGCTAGATGCTGTTTTCTTCTACTTTCTTACTCGAATAGACAAAATCTTAATCAAAGAAAATGACCTCAATTCAGTCAAGTGTCAAGCACGGCTGAGCAGTGCAGTAGGCTGGAGATGCTGCACTTGAACGCTTGAATTTAACCTGATATATTTGCGTGTTATTTAAGTAAAAACCTACGGCATTTAGGAGCTTTCAGGTAGCAGCCCTTAAAATAAAATTTATCAGATTATGGAGGTAATTAAGAACATAAAAGTATCTGTCTTCCATACAACAGATCATGTGCCGCAACACTGTAAACAGAGAGGTGAACTAATGTAAAGAGCACTCTGAAAATAAAGAATTAATCCCAGCTCCAATTAGCTTTCACCTCGACCAGATTACCACTCTTCTTTTTCTGTAATTTCCTCATCTTACTCGAAACTTTTCAAGCTCAGCTGACCTCCACTGTTCTTTAGCCAAAACAAGGTGAAAACGATCTTCCTGTTTCTCTCATGTTCTTGTTTCATAAGAACCTCATCCAACAACCTCCTGAAGAATAAGAACAAATCACCCCAATACTCATACCAACAACTAAGTAGTAATTGGTATTGACATTACAATGGCAGGAGGAACTAACGTTCTTCCTCACCAACATTCTCCCTCCTTAACCTCATAATATGAAACCACTAGGGCAAAGATGTCCCACTGGGTATTTAAAGGAATGGACTTTTCTATTCTTAAAACTAATAATATAATTCAAAAAGTGTCCAAAGAATAATAACCCTTCTAGTTCTAGAAAAAAAAAATCATATAAGAAAGACACCAAAAAGTTTAGCAAGAAGTTACCAAAAAAAATGGTTACTAAAATGAACACTATATCTCAAAAAAATGCAGGAGTAGTGTTTTCTGATCCAAAAATGAATATCAATACAGCTGGATAGAGAGGATCATTGTGCTCACAGAACATACCTCAAAGGCACTAAAGATTGGACGAACTTGTTCAAATATTTCATCTACTGTCCCTACTGCATTGATCTGCATGTATTTGCCTCAGTTACTATTACCAATATAGAATTTTGAATCTGTATGCTATGTAAGCAATCATGTATTAGAAAAGGATAACATAAAGCCCCAGAAGGAGACGTTAGCATAGATATACCGTAAAGAGGTTTCCTCTCTGAGAGTAGTAATTGATGACTGGAAGATTCAATGCCTCAAAAACTTTAAGGCGTTTTTTGATTGTTTCCAAGTTATCATCAACTCGACCCTGCAATAAGAAAACATCACATTTCAAAAAAAGGTTTTCACATGGGTCACCTTAAGGCCAAAAATTATCCACATGTACTTGATTACGATTCAGCACTCGTTTCACCATTTCTTCTTCTGGGCAATCAAAGAAAAGTACAACATTTGGCTCTACTCCAATCTGCAAATGGCATAAGGAAAGTTGAATTAATAACAAAAAGTCACTTCTTCAAATGTTTCCTTCTACTGTTTCCACATATCTCATCATTTCTACTGAGTTTCTTCAAATCAACAGGCAAATAACTTTGGGAAACACATAATTACGGCAGAGTTCAAAAGGTGAATAGTCGAATTTTAGAGAGTTATCACATAAGAAACCATTAGAAAGAAAAAACTGAAAAGCTCACAATTCGTTCAAATGCTATTCGGTTCTCCTCAGTACGGGGGAAACCATCAATGAGAAATTTGTGATTGTCACTTAATTCCATCTCCTTTTGTATCAGTTTGACTGTCACCTGTGAAGGGACGATTTTTCCTTCTCTAATTGTGTTAAGAATCATGGCACTGAAATCAAAGTTATATCATAACAGGACAGGAATTACTATAGTCACTTAAGAATATGATTTGTCAACAATGAAGTGAAATTATTACCCATCTGCACTATTAGAAGCTATTTCCCTCCTTAACAAGTCCCCTGCACTCAAATGTGTGAATCCAAATGTCTCAACGATCTTTATACACTGTGTACCTTTTCCACTACCAGGACCACCTGAAAATCGACAGGCAGAGGGAAAAAGTCTGAATAAATGTAAGCTCCAGAAGAAAATATACAAATCAAACAATGTTTAGTTAAAAACTTCAGAAAAGCAGCATCACCCATAATGCATCAAACCCAGGAGTCACAAATTGCTTCCGTATGAAATAAAAGTATGGTGAAAAAAACCATCCAAACAAGCATATAGGATATAGTTTTCCACCTCAATATTTCCTTTAATGTAACAACAGATAAATGTTTGATTTATCAAAAGTTTTATAGCACTGATAAATCATCCGATAACGTCAAGATCATTTAAATATTAACCATACAATAAAATGCCAAGTGACATCTAAAATAGTCTTATTCATGTTATGATTTTGTGGAACACGTAACCTACGATTGTTTATGGCACTTAAAAGGCCAAAAGATCCAAGCTAGGTTAGAATGCAACCTCTCCTTCCGTTAAGCAAAAATTATACCAGATGAGTGGTTTGAAGCTTGAATTCCCTTTTTTTTTTTAAACAAAATAGAATTTAGAAGATAAATATATTAAAACAAGGAAAGAGAAACAGAAATAGGGGAAGATAAGGTCGAAGTTTGTCCAAAACTTCCCAAGCTTAATGAATCAGAGTTTCAAAACCACAACATAATGCTCAAAGCACAAAAATGTAATTTTAGCATGCAAGGATATGAAGTTAGCACGAAGCATTCTTTACTTATGCTAGCAATTCTCAAGTGTTACCTAGGACAAAAGTTATGAATGGTGTCTTCCCTTTGGGTAGTATTACACCTGCAGCCTGCATGCAGGTAATGAACCAACAAAACGAACTCATTTTTATGAATATAATCATGGAAAATACACTGTTGCTGCAAGCAAGAAAAATGCATTGCAAAATAAACAAAACCTACAAAAGTAAAATGGAATTAAATTTGAAGAAAGACAAAATTTATGTAACAAAAAAAAAAAAAAATCAAAGCTAGCAAACTGGATTAGCATCAAATAAGTGAATAAGTTGAAATCCTAGGGAAAAAGGATTGTTATGTTAATTTCCTTATTACTTATTGTCTATAACTCAAAAGAATTCACGTTTAAACAATTCATATCATACAAGCGCTCATCATTTTGATATATGACTAACGACAGAAAACATTTTAAATGTTTTGTAGACCGTCTATCACATTTTTGTCGAATCTGTTCAACTCAAAGAAGGCCTTTCAAAGTGAGTTTCAAATTAACAAGAATCTATATTCTCCCTCCTAGATAATGAGGGTCCTCCAAGCGGCCAAAACCAAAGCAAAACAGGAAAACAAAATAAGAGCAAAAGCTTCAGTGGACTCAAACCATAAATAATGGCGTCTATTATAATTTTATCATAGCTCTTTTTTTTTTTTTTTGATCAGGAATCAGTTACTTTCAAAGTTTCTACCAACGCAAGTCAAACAAGAGCTCAAATGCAACAAGACATGTCCATCACTTTGGCAATCGAAACAATACCTGTTGTGCGATCCCTGTCGTTAATGATTCCCAAATGTTTAATCTGCACGCTGCCTATAAAACATCAAAATAAAAAAGAAATAAAAAACAAAAACAAAAACAATAAATGATAAATCAAAATTAAGGGTTTATTTTTTATTTTTTTAAAAAAAGAAATGAATTGAAATGGAACAGAGGTGTAAGAGAATCGGAACCTGGGCAAGAAAGGAGGAATTGGAGGATGAGAGGAAGGAAGAAAGCGTAGCCACGCGCCTCCACATCTTAGTGGGATTTGGTTACTCTTTAACTCTTTGCTCTCAAATCATGCTCTGAACATAAAATATATTTATTTGTTTGTTTGGTTTCTTAAAAATTTTAAGGAGTTGGGCTGGTTTCCGTTCCGTTGGTTACTGTTAGTCAGACAGTGCGGAGAACAAGTAATGCGCTCCATGTGTGATGTGTTTGTGTCGTGTCCGTAAGTTAAGGTTACTTTGCTTTGGTTGTTGCAGAAACGCTGACCCGCGATCGCATGGCTACTGGCTAGTGTAGTTCTGTGGTGACGTAGTTTAAAATCACAATCATCACCGTCCAAACTCACAAAGACTTTTTAAGAAAATTGATGAGAAATTTTCCTATTAAGAAAAATAGTATATATATATATATATAAATATTTTATTTTTCAGTAGATATTTTTGTCCGTTTTACTCCTCGAAAGATATGCTTTTACAGAGTCAAACTTTAGTTCTCTCATAAATATAAGTATTTTTATATAAAATCGAACTTTGATTTCTCCCATAAATATAAGTTTATTTTACCATTTATATTATAATTATTTGAGTATATATTTTAAAATAATAAGTTAAAGTTTTAAATAGATAATTATTTTTAAATAATTAAAAATATTAAAAATGCAAGTAGTTTTTTATTGAATAATTATTATTTAAAATTTAAAAACTTAAACATATTTAATTTCATTTTATTATTATAATTTAACTTTATTTTTTTATTTCTTTAACTAAATTAATGTAACTTAATTTACTACACTTGACTCAATCAATCATATTATATATAATAATTTAGCAAAATTAATATCAATCGCCTCGAAACGCTAATTCAATTAGGAAAGATACTTACTAGTACTGAAATAATTGGAAAGAGAATGCGGTATCACTATTGCTATTGCGAACCAATTGAATCTGTTCTGTTTTGTTCAGTGTAAGAGTAAGACAAGGCCATGGCCAAACTATTTGATACATCATCGAGTCAAAATTTCACAGCCCAAGTGAAGTCCAACAAAAAAGAGTTGAGCTCGAGTTTCATCTAATTAGAGACTTGGGTTGGGTTGAGGCATTATTTATTTATTTATCATCATTAACAACTAGAGCAGAGCATAAAAGAAAAGAAAATTTAAGACTTTCTCATCTTCTCTCGAGGGAAAGTAAAAGCCATTACAAGCATCAAGTTAAATCCCCAGTTTCCCATTACTGGCTTACTACTGTTAGCCTAGGTGCCCTATGTTACGTCCTGTCAATCACGACTATGTACAAAAGAACGAACTAGGTTACTCACACTCCACACAGTCCTTCCCTTCCCTCTTCCACCGCGTGCTTATCTAGAAACCCATGACGATCCACCACGCCCTACTCCCCCACCACCACGTCCACTACGATTAATTTGAAAACCGCCAAATGTCTGAAACATCAATCATCAAGAAATAAGTCAACAAATCAATATCCAAATATAAATCTAACAGAGAAGCAGACAATCACAACAAACTACCTCTGCATCTAATTTCTTCTGCTCACAAAACTTAGACCATCTTTTCTTTGGCTCTCCATCAAATAAATGTATTGCAAGAAAGCAAATAAAAAAAAAAAAAAAAAAACTCATCCTTAAAGTACTCGGGCTGTGAAACGGACCATAAACAAAAACAAACCAGATCAAATGTTGCTTCGATATATATATATATATATATATATAGACACACACACACACACATAATATAATATAACCAAAAAGCAGGGTAATAATCAATTTATCAATCTCAACTTTATGTCAACTTTTTGCAGTCCATCTTGATCTTCGTGTTGTCTTCGTGACAGCCATCTGCATCCCTATTGTCTTCGGATACACCTGTGATACTTTTGCCAGGATTGACCTCAGACCTCATCTTTGTTGAATTTCTCGTTCATTGCCTCAAAATCAAAATCATCAGTAAACTTGGTAACAGAGTTTGAAATTTACAAAGCAAACATTTAGCAATTGTCATAGCTACACATAAATTTAGAGAATGATTCAATCCCCCTAAATAGGCATCTATCGATAGCATAAAAGGAGATAGAGAACTGTAAGAAAGAAGTGATCTTATCTACAAAGCAAATTTAGCAATTGTCATAGCTACACTTAAATTTACAGAATTATCTATCCTCTTAAATAGGCATCTCTCGATAACATAGAAGGAGATAGAGAACTGGAAGAATGAAAATCTTATCTAATGATCTTTAACTCTTTAATAGTTCCACTAAACGTCTGTTTTTACAAACTCTACCTCCTTCTCCCCCCCCTCTTAAAATCAAGGTCACCAAGTGCAGTCTAATATTTGTGGAATGGGGGCAACAGTCTCTAAGGTAATGTGTGCGATGTGAGAATATGCTTGTGTCACATGAATTTAATCTGCGTGTAGCATTCTGAGCCAACATGAAAGAACCAGAGGAAGATAAAAAACCAGGATTATCCAGAGTATTAGATAATTTACGGAAAGCAATTTTTTCCACATCTACTCTTCAAGTTCTATGTTAAGAAGTTTTGACTATTTAAATAATAGATGGTGAAAAAGCAATATCGAGTCAGAAATGATCCCAAAAATATCACCATATAGCATAGATTAATCATGCATACTTCACACTTAATGCAGGAAGACATGCGTGGCTTAGACTTTCAATTTGATGGAAAATCTTTCTAATTAATCAATTGCTTAAATGATCACTCCTTCAATAGTTTGACTCAATTGCAAGCTTTACTTTCACAATTTAAGTAGATTATCCTATTAAACAGCATGCTAAAGTTCTGGATCTAACTTCTAAGTTGTACCAAGTTAATAAAAAAGGGAAAAAAAAGAAACCAAAAAAAAAACCACATTTCTTACCCTGGTTGTTCTTCCCTGTGTACAGCCCAAGCTACCATAATAACGGCGTAGAGCAGTTCCATTCATCTACGAGATTGAGAAAGTAACAAAAGAACATATGCTTTAAAATCCACATAAAATTTTAAAAAAGTACAGAAACTCAATTCGAAGATAATAAACTTAAGAAATTCTGAGAGTTAAAGGGAAAACAAAGGGGGTGCCACCTTTTCTATTCCCCATGTGTGGCTTTTGTTACCAGGATGAGAGTGTGGTGCAGTTCTATACAACTCAAACGAAAAAAGAAGCAGCACAAACACACATAATGGAGTTGCCGTGATATAGAAATCCATCAAAAGTAAACTGAACTTCTGTAACTCGAAGAGGCTAAAAGCATCAACCCATTTCTTCAACCCCTAGCATGGACCTTATTAGTGTAGTGAGACTGCAAAATAACTCCATTGGACTGGAAGAATATAAAACAATTCCAAACAAATATGTGTAAGTACCTATATTCATAGAATATAAAAAATATAAAACTTCTACTTATTACCTTCTTTGCTCTTTCCTCCACATAGCCCCTAATACTTCGAGGAGTATGTCAGGCAGCGCCATATGACTGTAAAGAAACAGCATGAGAGCAAAGATCATATGACGAACTTAATACAACAAAAGCTGAATTGAAAGACAGCAAATATTGAATATAACTTAAGAAAAAATTTAGAAGTCGAAAAACAAAATAATTGTAGACTACGGAGATTTTGAAAACAGTCGTACCATCAAAAAAAAAATGGAAGAAAAACTAAAGCGATCTACATGAGGTGGAAATCGAAGAAAGATTAACAACAAACTCCAAATAAAAAACCAAATTAACCAAAATTAATGATATGGCAACTAATTAACAAAAAGAAAATCCATACAAAAGTAAATAATAACTCACGTTTATCCAGAAAATAAGAAATATAATTAAGTAAAATGGATTAACTTGATCATCTCCAAATGACAAAGCAGAAGACGAAATACAGGGGAGAAATTCAAATAAATATCCCCAAGAAAGATTACACACACACACACACACACACACACACACAAATGAAAAGAAAAAAAACCCAAAAGGACATAGGGAAGAATTGCCAAATATTAGGCTATTTAACGGGACAAAATGAGATCCCTCAACCATTCTGTGGATTTAAGGATATTTATCAAATGACCTCATGTAATTGAATCTTAGAAACTTTGCTTCATACCAATTAGTCCCTTGGGAATTGAAGACTCGAGCTTTTTCTTTTCTTTTTATTTTTTTATTTTGGCCAAGGAAGACTCAGAATTTAAAAATTATATATTCCCCATCCACATGCCAAAGTTAAATGAATTGAGACTAGTAACCTCACGTATGATGTCTGAGTTGCTGAAATTTGATTCCAAATCCACGGTCAAAATAGCAGTTACAAAACTGCTACATATTCACTGAATATTTAACAGATCCAGTACACAATCAGTTAAAAACTAAAACGTAACCTGTAAAGTAAAGAAAGGCAACAGCCACTGAGCCTAAATGTAGTACTAAAGATTAAAGAAGATTAATATTTACCCAATTCCTTCTTCCTTCTTTAAGCCCCTTGTCATGGTGTTGCGAGTCCAAAAAAGCTCCATTCATCTGAAAATACAAATGCATCCGGAAAAGCCATGCATCAGAATTCCACATCAAAGTTAATTCGCAAAATATCATAATATATAAAAAAACAGTATGCATTACGTGTAGCCCAAAAGAGAACAAGAAAAATATCTGCATGTGTAGATATTAAGAGAAAAATCCCATAGAAATATCTAAGGTAGCTAGAATGCATGCGCATGATAAAAGATGTATCACTGACTTTCCAAATTGACAGAACACTACTCAAAAACAGTAGCTATCTTACTGATCTTCACGTCAAGAAAGACACAGAAGAAATGCCGCAGAAGGCACCTGAGCCTCGTTTGCAGCCGCTCAAAGTGGTTCTAATGCTGAAGTTTGAACCGCCTCAATATCTTTCTGAGAGGTTTTGATGGAAAGAGACGAAGAAAATATGGTGGCTGGACTTGTAGGTGCAGACTGTAAAAGCTGTCCTGGTGTCACTAGAGGACGAGTTCGTGCCTCAGGATAATTGGAGTCAGGTGTCCCAAAAATAGGAGGTGTAGACATAGACATATTCGGATAAGGAGAACTGAAGCCAAGAGTAGGTTTAGATTCTCACTAAATTGAAGTACAATATTACTTTTATCCACGACAGAATTCAAACGAGATGCTAATGGCAAGCTAGAATTCAATGTTAAAGTAGGAGCACTAGGTTCATAATATGCAGTGTAACTAGATGTTTCATTAGAAACTGATGAAGCAGCATGACCTATTGCAAGGTTAGAGGGCAAAGCTGAGGAAGAAATTGATATCAATCCAGAGTTCAGGTAACTAGCACTTCAAGATATCAGCATTATGGAGAAGGTGGCAGGGTTGTAGAGTAGCACTTGAAGATGGAAGCAGTGTGGAGTCCAAGGAACTAGCACTTGAAGATGGAAGCAGCGTTGGGTTCGGGGAACTAGTACTTGAAAATGGAAGCAGTGTAGAGTTCAGGGAACTAGCACTTGAAGACGGCAGCAAATGGGATGGGGAATTTCAGGAAATTTTGGTACAGCACTTCGTATAGATGCATCTATGGTGGACTGTCACATCTGCCGCATCAGAAGATGCTAAAAAGACTGGTGGTGCTCGAAGCAAAGACGGCTGTTGTAAGGAAGGAGAACCTCCTGAAGTCCTATGCAGTTCATGCCAATGCATTGGCATAATATGCTTATTGCTGTTTACAGCTGTGGGAGTTGAATTACCCAAGGATGGCATATGTCCCGTAGGCTGATATTGAGGCATGCTGCCTTGGAAAGTTGAACTTGGTAGTCCCAGCGATGAATATGAACTACGACTTGTCATAGAACTGGTACTAGAATGTGTCATGCTTGAAGATGCAGCAGGATGGTGACAATGAGACTGCAAAAGTGGTTGCATTAAATAAATTATTCTTTCTTCTATATTATAACGGGCATAAAATTTTTCTTCTTTAAATTTCAAGCCTGAATGATAGCAGGATCATCGGGTATGGCTGATGTACTCTGCATGGACAGTGAAGACAAAACTTGCAAATCCTGATAGAGCATGGAGAAAAAGTGGAACTCAGACCATTCAAGGTGTAACTCAGTTCGTAAAACAAGATAGATACAGATTTAGGCAAAATTATTATTCCCAGTCTCAGAAAAAGAAAAAAGAGAGAGTTACACACATCGCATCTACTATAATATCAGTGCCACTATTTCTGATAAAAATGCTACCAGAGTATTAATTATAAGACCAGGTTAAAAATTTTGACCTCATTTTAGCAACATCTTACAGCTTCATTATAAAGTATTATGCTCTGGACTCGGTACATTGCAAGCAGAATGCAGAGCTTATACTTAGAGCAATCTACTTGAAAAGCTTGCGACCTTAAAACATAGGGTCCATGCTGCCGTGAACTTAATGTCAGGCACTAACCCTTAAAACTAGACTCCACTAATTTGTATTAGTATTCAAGAGACAGATATTCTTCATTTGCAATTTTCCATGTTCAAACGCAGCCGTCCGTATTTAAACATTGAGGAGTAATGCTTTGCTTCCTACATCTAACATCTCCCAGCATAGAATATGTGAGAAATAATTTTCATTTACCACCAAAAGCCAAAATGGAACATAATTGTTATCGAACTTGCAACAAAAACTGTTGTAAGATGTATTTACGGAAGTGAAAAACCATATGGCAGAAAAGATATGTATGAATACATACTTTAATAAATAGCAACGGTATTATTATTATTATTAAACCTTAACGTCGATTCCTCGGTAATAGATGTAATCATAGACTTTGTCAGCTGGAACAACAGGCGGCCCATCCTTCTTTCGACTTTCCGTACCGAAAGTTCTGAACTGCAGCAATAAATAAAAATAAAAAGAAATCCTGAAATTATTATTATTTTTAAGAAAAAAAAGCGCAGGGCAGGAGGAAGAATAAGAGAGAAAGAAAGAAAGGGTGCACCGTTTTTGAGGGCAATGGAGGATTGGAGAGGATTGATATGTAAGAAAACGCCTTCATATAGGATTTCGGACTTTGAAATAAGGCTTATGAAGCTTCCTATATAGGAAGCCGCTGATTGGAATTGAGATCGGGAAATGCCTTCTGTTGTTGCCATTGCCATTTCTTTTTATCTCCTTTTTAAGGGAATTATTAATTAATTAAGATCGATTTAAGACAGAATTTGTATCTCTTTCTCTCTCCCTTTTCTCATATATGTGAAAAATCTAACATAGTAAAATGGTTTGTTTTCTTTTCTGTCCTGTTACTTGCAGAGTATAAGGTAAAGGAGGGAGAGAGAAAGAGAGATTCTCTGGGTTGGGCCTCGGATGCTCTCCAACTCCAACTCCAACCCCAACCCCAACCCCAATCCTTTCCTTTTTGTTTAGTTTAGGCCCAAACAGTTTTTGGTACAGTTAGAGCCGGCTGACCCCGAGCAACCCTATTTCAGCCCGGGCAAACAAAATACCGTAACGAGATACCAACAACAAACGTTGCTTTTTCAGATTTACTTTCATTTTGGATTTTTACATTGAATTATTATTATTATTATTATTATTATTATTAT
>JBBYHK010000020.1:2794012-2814319 GCA_038382065.1 Adansonia grandidieri | reverse complement strand
TATATATATATATATATATATATCTCTATATATGTATATATATAAATAATCATCAAAACAGGGATGATTAACCTCTCCATGCCACAGCACCAACGCAGACTGCCCTGGATATTATTATTAGTTAGTTATTAACATAACAACTTAAAAATTACATGCAATTTCAACATCATTCATGTCTTTACCAGTTGATGCAAAACCACAAACTATCTTCAACTTCAACCATTGCATGATTGATTACAAATCCCAAACTGGTTCCATGTTGAAAATTTTTTCAATTCTTTAACCAACACAATGCTTTCTAATAAAACCCAGCGCCTTTCATTTCTCCAGAGTTTGGCCCCTCTGCATTGTCAACATTTCCCAGAAACACAATACGACCTGCAATTCCAAATTTCCCAGCAACACATTACCATAAAAGTCAAGGGCAAAGTAAACTCATTATGGTAAAAATAAATAAATAAAAAAAAAAAAAAACCCTAAAATCCATATTAAGCTCTAAAACGCCTAAGAAGAAAGAAGTATTGGGAGAACAAGTAAAGTGTTTTGATATTTTAAGGTCAATGGAAGAAGCAAAATATTTAAACAAGTAATTAGTTAGTACAGAAAATTTCCTGTCCTTGCTTGAGCACTTCAAAATACAGAACGGAAGAAAAAGTAATGTGCTTACCATTTCGACGAATAGAAATCTCTCTCAAGCGTCGAACCAGACCAGTGATTGGATCAGTGAAGATTTTCGTCTCCAGATTTCCCTCCAAATATACAGTTGTACTACATCACCAAAAGAAAAAAAGAGAAGAATATTACAGACAACATCAAGAACGTAGACAATCACAGCTGATATAATTATGACAAGAACTTGCACTTGAAATGCATGAGACCATGCTCAAAACCAGATTACTATAACATTCAACATCCTACATATTCAAAAAGACAGATTAGACTCTTCATTTTGAATTTTATACATCAACAGGACCAATATCCCCAAGTTTAAATATTACGAACAGTTTTATCTGAAAAACTGGTATGCTTAGAAATGATCCACTACAGTTCCCCCACCCAAGAACATAGAATATACAAAACAGCTAATGCTATCTAGAATTCATAAGTTGATTAGTAGTTCTCATTCAGTCTAAACTAAGCTGTAACTGGACAATCCTTAGAAATCAACTATTCTCTTGACATCAACAAGGTAATGAGGAATGGTTCTCCCAAAGTCTAAATTAGCCATCCGTTGAACCATCTTCCAAGACACCAGACTTTTGGTGCACTGAGCTTCTAACAAGAGAGTGTGCAATCCTTTAAAGATATAACACACAGCATTTTTAAGTATTTTCTAAGCCATCCATTGAGCCATCCTCCAACAATCCACAATTTTGGCAATGACCTTTTAACGAGAGAGTGTGCACTTCTTTAAAGATACAACACATAGTATTTTTAAGTATTTTCTAAGATATTTTGCAAACAACCTTACTATTCATGGAGGTCACATTGTTAAAATCCTGCATTACAAACTTTAAGTTTCCATTATCTTCAATGGTAACTTAATACACATGCTTGCACCCACCCTTTCTCATGCATTTCACATCCATTAAAGATGGATTATTCTGCAATAGTTTTAACAAAGGGCTACCCGATTCTAGATTTCAATAGAATGTTATGAAAGCATCCTCAATAACAGTGCCAAATAACTTTAATGATTTAATCATGTCAGAGCATTCACCCTTAATGCTTCTACATCAAAGGCAATCACATCAATTAACCTTTATGGTAACTTTGGCAAATAACAAGGGTCATACTAGAAACGCAAGTATGGAATGAAATTCAAGGATAAGAAAATGGGCATACTCTACAGACCAAAAGAAGCATTTCTGCATATTAAGTACAACGAAATAGGCTTAGAATAAAACCTTACCCAGGAACAGCATGCTTCAGGACAAGACCTCCCAACCACTCTTGGTAAACACAAACTCGATGCCACTGAACAGCACAGCGATTAGCATATTCCACTGGTTCCTCATTCTCATGTGGCCTCCTGTTGTTGCGAATCCCACCTGTCCCCACTGAAAACATTGTAATCGAGACCCCACTCTTCAGTTTCTTCTGCACTGGGGTCTGCCCTACCAGTCCAACCAAAATTGCCTACAAACAGAAAAACCAGCCAAAAGCCGAAGAACCAGTTTGAGTTAACTTTCAGTTTAGAGCTCCAAAACTAAAGATTTCTGCTTCTAATAGAAGCCTATCCCAAAATGACATTGTGTTTGAATAATCATCCAAAATTCCAGAAACCCATTATAACACATATGATTTTTTTTTATTTCTTTTAAATTAGCTACTGCTCAGAATTCTCCCAACAGAAAATTTCAATTTGAAGAACTTTAAATAGGAAAAGATGAAAAGCCATTAGGGTGCAAATGAATGCACCTTATAAATGCCCATATCGAGGCCGTTCTCAAGTGGCCGGTCGTATAAACGACTCTGAGAGTTGGAGTCCTTGGCAGATTGTGAGGGCGTCGAGGATTGCGAAGGAGTTGACTCAGGAAACGAGTCAAAGTCGGAGTCAGAACTTTCAGCGGAGGAGGAAAGTTTGGTGGTGGTGCAAAAGGGCATTGAAAGTTGAGGAGATTTGGGGTTGGAGAGTAGAGATCGATAAACCCTTCTTGATAAAGTTGCCACTGAATTAGCCATTCTTTCTCCTTTTTTTTTTTTTGGGGGGGGGGGGGTTGGGGGTGAGGAAGAATATCAAGAGGAAATGGAAAGATGGCAGGACTGCTGCGGTTTTAGAGTGGCTTAAAGTTAAACCCTAGTAGTGCAGTAAGTAACAATGGGACACGGGGCTTAAACCCTAGCGCTATCACATTCAAAAAATTTTCTTTATTTTTATAAACGTATCTTAGACTAAAGCTGGAGCCAAAATAAGCCATTAGTTTACTCTTTTCTTCACATTTTCGCCCTTTGCTTTTTTTTTTTTTTTTGCCAAGTCTGCTGATACACATAAAAATACGGCATTCGCATTTTTAAAGCATTTTTTAGATGATTTTTGTTTTCGGATGTATTGAGTCAGCATTTTTGTTATCCTCAAAAATCTCTTTACTAAGAGAAGAGAGCATTGGCATATTAGCAACAGAGGATTAGAAGCCAAAAATTCTTACTAATGATATCCATCCTTCCTTCTCCTCCCCCCCCCCCCGCTCCCAATTCCCGGAAATTGATAAAACTCACAAGTCTGCTATTGCAAAATGTCTTTAAGTCTAACAATGGAATACAACAAATTTGTATGTTTGAAATGATAGAAAACCCAGATACATAATCGCCATATTACGCATACACAATCAGGAACTTCAATCTTCCATCTTTCTGGTCTGCAGCTATGCACAGAAAATATAGGTAACAAACACACCACTTTAGCTTCACTCTCGGCTCATCTTCATTCTTTTGGATGTAGGAGACGTGAAAAGCTTTCTAACCGAAGCAATGGGATCATCAACCTTCACAATAAAATCTAGGAACATTATAATCCTCTACAGATGATAAAAACCAAATACAAAGATATAAATCCAGTAGAAAGAAAAACATATGCAACAGTTCCTATAACAAACTGCTTTATGGATCTTGAAACCTAAATTTTATCAACAGATTCAAAAATTAGAGTAGGTTAGTAAACATGGGATGGGCCGGATAAATCAATTAAAGAAAAAAGCCTTAACAACAGACATAACATATTAATACCAAATACTTCCATTTCAGCACAAAAAAAAATGGCAACACCTCCATTACTTGAATAACTAACATTTCATCTTACCTTAATCACGGTGGCAGATGAAGGAGAACTTGTAGGTGAAAAACGAGGAAAATCTTTCCCGCATACCAAAGCAGATAATGTCTGTTTCCATCCAGGTGCCCCACTACCCGTTGATGCAATCCATGGACAAAAATGTCTGTGCTGCCTGATTGGATCAAACTCTAGCATTTTGTCCATGTGCAGCTGCTTTAGATCCTTTCCTGGAAAAAGGAGGTACCATAGTTGATCACCCTTATGTTTAAATGACAAAATGTCATGCAATCAGAGAAAGATAGCACTGCAACAATTGCAAATGCCACAAACACATCAACCATCTCCCATATCAAGAAGGTAATACTTTCATTATTAACCAGCTACATGGCAAGGTTCTTATATGGGGAAAATAAGAAAAAAAAAATGACCATGCCGCTAATGGATCGACCTTTTCCAGGTAGCACTAACACTGAAAAAGATCTCAAAGCTTCCAGCTGTTCCAACAAAAGGTGTCCAGTATAGCATATTTGTGCATTATTATGAAAGCAAAAAAAAAAAACCTCGAATTTTAACTCATGGTGACGTGACACAAAAGGATACTATTGCAGGTTAAAACATTGTAGACAGAGTGCTGCCAATGAATATCAACATGCCATCCCAGTAGCAATGAAGTGTTTGAATGCAATCAGAGTTATTTATTGCCTCATGATCCTTGAAGCAACGCCCTCATCAGTCCAATAAGAACTTTAAAATGTTTTGGTAGCAAATTCTTAGATGAAAAAATATCAATAGAAATGATATTAAAGCCCACCACTTAAACTTGAAAGCAACCCATGAATATAGCCTGAACCACTAACATCACCATAACCTATGCTTCAATTGAATCAAGCACCATTTTTCAATCATCATATCTAGAGCAACGTATATGCTGATGGCTATATTTCTTTCAATTCATCAAGGTGCAGGTCTCGGAAGATTATTCTGCATGACAACCCTATCGTGTAGTCTACACATCCAATAACAGATCTACCTAACATTCTCTACCTCAAGAGCTAGCACACAAGTTTGTGTAAAATATTTTTGCACATGCAAGAGCTCAAATCAATTAAACCTTGGACGTACCTTCCACAGTCACCAATGGTGAAAGTGTTATTCATGAAGGCATTAATTTTCAGCAAGGCTCTTGGTTCATCAAAAGAAATTACAGAACTGTTTTGGAATCTATAAGAAAATTGATAACTGCTGACTATAAGTGTTACACAACTAGGCCTACAAGCAGCAGGAATAAGTTTATTATTGACAAGAAAAGTTGGAATCAACTCAAATTTGACTGCCCATACATTTCATATTTAATTCATTTTGCAGGGGACACATTCTTGATAATGCATCAAAGTAAAAATGTGGGACATAGGAGCACTGAAAAATCTTCTGTCAGTCCACCAGAAATTATCAATGAATTGGGTTCAACCTGATATATCGATGGGAAGTTATATATGGGAACACAACAGTTGGTCTCTTTTTTGGGCTTTACTATACTAGGAAAGTGGAGATTCTTCCTAATTGTACATGTAAGGCTAATATTTTCCAGAAAACACAACAAGTCTACAACTCCTACCGATTTCACAGCTTCTAAATAGAAAATATAGAACTCAGATATCCAACTTGGCACATATAACTACAATGCCAATCCATTTTAGGTGTGAATGACAGAAAAATAATGTATAGATAGTATATAAATGAGAATCACACTAACAGACAAAGAGAGTTTAGCAAATTAGATTACTACTTCATTATACCTGGATCAGCCAGTAATCAGAGAAGTCATATATAAACCACATGCACTCAGGATTAGACCATTAACAGAAATTGAAGGGTGAAACAGGCTTGAGATGCCATATGCATAAAAAATAGAATATTCACAGAAAAGATACTATATATGCAGAAAAAGAAATTCATATCCTAGTTAACTTCTTACAACATAAAGTGAATACTATCCTCTCTGATTGAAAATAAGTAGTTCAACTTCATAATCAATAAGCAATAATCTGTTAAAAGCATAGCAAAGCCCCAAACAAAGGGAACAGAATAACAACATAGATAAAAGCATATTGATAGTGAAACTTTTATTTTATTTAAAGATTGTTTCTATCAAACACTGAGAATAATGTTTACCTTTGGGGCAGGCTAAGACCTTATTGTTTTGTGCAGTCTGCCCTCTAGCAACCATTCCTTCCTCGTTATTGGAACAAGTTTTGTCTTCTCTGGAGTTCATCTTGTACGTGCCATCAACCATTACATCAGCTTCCAAGCAAGAGGCAAGACATGTAGACTCTTGATGGCTAGATAAACATAATTCTTTATTACAAACCTTATCTGCTTCTGCAATTCTTTCTGGATAGCACTTTTCAGATGTAATCATAAATGATGAGTCATTATTCTTAGTTCCTTCATTTCTAGGGGAAATATTTGCACCTTGTGTCGAAACAGAAGACTCTCCAACATGCAAGGTGACAGAATCCTTTACTGCTGAATTGCCAGATCCATCATTGTCTACCTTTCCAGGAAAGTTATTACTTTGGCAAGAATCTTGGACTACATTCTGAAAACTCTCTATTCGACCCCCCATATTAGAATCATGTGTACTAGCATGCGGAGAAATTTCTTCTGCGGTGAAGTTGGTTCCTTCGAATGGCGTGAGGTTTCTAAAAATATCTTCTCTTGCAGAAACATCATGGTTTGAACAAGGAGACTGATCATTGCTTTTAGAATTAGAATTCAGTTGATCTTCTGTACCAGTATTTTCTTGATTATTATATATCCGATCTCTAAACTCCGGATGATACAAAAGCCTAGCCCTTAAACTCTGGCCAATAACAGGTAAAGAGATTGTTGCTTTAAAGTTTTGTCGTGTTGGCGGTGGGCCTCCTGCTATAGTCAATTTTAAATTTGAAGACTGCTCCATAGATGATGACCCACAATTTGAAGGAACAGCAACAGTCCCATCACAGACATTGCTTTCATGGCCAGAATCATGGACGTTAGGATTGACTTCTGCACATCCAACTAATCTGAAGAACTCTACAGGCCGTTGAACAACGGAGAAAGCCCATAATCCAACACTAGCGCCACAAAGCCTGCAATCTAAAACAACAGATTTGGGATCATACTGCAATCTAAATGAATTCTCAAAGTCTTTATTTGCCTCCAAATTTTCATTTTCATCAGTTGCATGGAAGCTGAGACACAAATTTTGTCCAGAACCGACCCCATGGGAGGTACTCAAAATATCAGCATCTTTGGCAAATTGATTCTGACCATCCTTGCAGTCAACTACATAAGGTAGTGAACGTGCTTCCCAGCCACAAAGACCTATAAGCTTTTGAGCCTGCAAGATTTTCAAATTGATCATCTTTCAACACCAAGAGTTCAGGAAGGCATAAATGATAAAACCACAATCAATAATTGCAGGACATGTTATACTTGTACAGTCATAAATTGGAGAAACCATTGGATTTCTTTTTACTGGAAAGCAGGTGGAATGGCATGAAAATGAAGTACATGAAATTTTCAGAAAGCAACGTGCATGTTTACATGTACGTGTATATTGTGCAACTGAAACTGGCAAAAGTTTTCAGCCCGAACGTACCTATAATTGCAAACCAAAATGAGAAACAAGTTTCATACCTGATAATATAAGTTGGCAGAACCCACATTGGATCCATCTTCTACAGTTTCTAATTGGCAAAATTCAGCGTTCTCTTTCTGAGAATCCACCATTAAGGGTTGTCTGAGAAATTCTTCAAGCTCAGGGCATCTCATAAATTTAATGGCCGAAGAGGAAATCACTGGAAGAGCTAAAAGTTGAAAGAGTGAGTCGGATCTCTCCCTGAATTGATCAACTAAATCAGCAGGCACAGTGGGAGGAAATTCGGCCAGTCTTTCATCACAGGCATTGTCGATCCAAGGGCAAAGCAATTTGTGTCCGCTATCCAGTTTTAAGCTAAACACCAAGGCTGCCTTCTCAACTGAAGACAAGAGGGAAAAGTTAACCAATTTAGCCTTGCAGATAGCAGAAATTTCAAAAATATCTGGTCAAAATGAAGCAAAGTTAGATGCACGACATGCCTTGCTGCCGTGTCCAAGAAGGTGGAGTAGAAAAAAGGAGACGTGCTCCGCATGATTCACAAGCTAGAATGTCCATGTCCACATTGACCCAGCCTCTCCTAGCACAATTTACAGCACTTACTACCTAAAAACAATGGAAAAGATAATCATCTCCATAAAATCAAAAACCCATAAAACTTTGAAAAGAGTTTAGTCAGAACATAGGAAACATAGAAAGAGGGGTGAAAAATGAAACAGAAAGTAAGGGAACCTTGGGCTTAGCAAACCAAGTCATGGATTTGAAAGTTGATAACCTCCTCAGAAGATCTCCTCTATTCCAGGGTCTACACAACGGAGTTTCACCCACGAGTAAGCAATGCTGCTTCTCTTCTAATGCTAAAGCAGACGATGGATTAGGCCGTTTCTTGGCTCGTAATAGTTGTTGTCCTCCCGTTCCCGGCGCCGGTGAACTAGCAATTAATTACAAATATATTTATAAATAAACAAACAAACAAGAAGTAGAAGAAGTAGTAGTAATAATACTTAATAAATTTTCAAGTTCATCGAGTAGAAGAAAGTAAATTAAATAAGTAAGAGCAAATAAAAAAAGATAAAAGAAAACCTGGAGGAGGAAGGGTTGGATTTAGGGGAGTGGAAGAGCTTGTCCATGATCGAATGAAACCTCTTCTCTTGATCGTTGGCCATTTATTTTCTGTTATCGGAGAAATAATATCTTCGCTTCGCTGCACAAAAAGAAACGACGAAGGAGAAGATGTTTGAACTTGGCTCGCCCTCACCTCTCCAGTTAAAGGCCTAAAGACATGCTCGATCCCTCTTCCCCCTGTTAGCTTGTAAATTCTAATAATCGGGTCGGCTGGTTCATTGCTAATGCTATTTGAGTTGTTGGGTGACCGTGCCGGCCTCTATGGGCCAGACTGACAAATAATATGGGTAGATCCAACTGAAGTTTATAATTTCTAGGTTGAAGAGGTGGGCCAATCTATAGGACCAAAAGGGCAGGTTCACCTTTGGATACCCCAAACAACTGCTTAACGTGCCATAATGGGCAGAAAGAGTTGATAGAGGAAGAAGAAGAAGAAGAGGTTAATATTACTATTGGCCAAGGCCTGAAAGCCCTTATTGATTTCTGTCCTCCAATCCAAGAAAAATAAGATAAGAAAACAAATCCTTTCCTTTAAGTTTCTTCAGCTAGCTCTCCATTTCCCTATCTCCAAAATCCAAAACCCCCTCCCTTTACATTCTCCCCGTATTAACAAATGGCAATTACATCGATAGCAGCTGCGGCATCCTCTTCTTCAAAGCTTATACACCCTTACGCCTCCCTTCTCTCAACTCACTCCCCAACTACCACCGCCTACTTTTCCTCTAAACCCACTAAACTAAACGATACCCACCTCTCCTCTTCCTTCCTCCCACCTTTCGTCACCCACACTGCCACCACTACCGTCATCCGCCGCCATGGAGGAGCTCTCACCGTCAAAGCCGCCCGTGGCAAATTCGAACGCAAAAAACCCCACCTCAATATCGGCACCATTGGCCATGTCGACCACGGCAAAACAACCTTAACCGCCGCCCTAACCATGGCCTTAGCTTCCATGGGTAACAGCGCCCCCAAAAAGTATGATGAAATCGACGCTGCGCCAGAAGAGCGTGCCCGTGGTATCACCATTAACACTGCCACCGTTGAATATGAAACCGAGAACCGCCATTACGCCCACGTTGACTGTCCGGGCCACGCTGATTATGTCAAAAACATGATTACCGGAGCTGCACAAATGGACGGTGCCATCTTGGTTGTTTCCGGAGCCGATGGACCCATGCCTCAGACAAAAGAACATATATTGTTGGCCAAACAAGTTGGTGTTCCAAATATGGTTGTGTTTTTGAACAAACAAGACCAAGTTGATGATGAAGAGCTTCTGCAATTGGTCGAATTGGAGGTGCGTGAATTGCTTTCGAGTTATGAATTTCCTGGTGACGATGTGCCTATTATTTCAGGGTCTGCCCTTTTAGCTTTAGAAGCTTTGATGGCTAATCCCAGTGTTAAAAGAGGTGAAAACCAATGGGTTGATAAGATTTATGAACTTATGGATGCTGTTGATAGTTATATTCCCATTCCTCAAAGACAAACTGATTTGCCTTTCTTGTTAGCTGTTGAGGATGTTTTCTCCATCACGGGTCGTGGCACTGTTGCCACTGGCCGTATTGAGAGAGGTACTGTTAGAGTTGGAGAGACTGTTGATATTGTTGGATTGAAAGAAACAAGGAACACCACAGTTACTGGTGTGGAAATGTTTCAGAAGACATTAGATGACGCTATGGCTGGTGATAACGTTGGGTTGTTGCTTAGAGGTATTCAGAAGACTGATATTCAGAGAGGGATGGTTTTGGCCAAACCAGGAACAATTACTCCACATACTAAGTTCACCGCCATTGTTTATATCTTGAAGAAGGAAGAGGGTGGTAGGCATTCTCCCTTTTTCGCAGGTTACAGGCCTCAGTTTTACATGAGGACCACTGATGTGACTGGAAGGGTGGCTTCCATTATGAATGATAAGGATGAGGAGTCTAAGATGGTTATGCCTGGTGACCGTGTAAAGATGGTTGTTGAGCTTATCATGCCGGTGGCTTGTGAGCAAGGAATGAGGTTTGCCATCAGAGAAGGGGGAAAGACAGTTGGAGCTGGTGTTATTCAGTCTATCATCGAGTGATTTTTGGAAACTTTGCCATTGAAGGAAATGGTATTTGCTTTTTGAGTGATGTCAAATGCTTTATATGTCAAGATTACGCAATTAATTTTGCTATTTTCTTAACCCCTTCAATTCCATTGTCATATATTTTGCAGTTTTGTACTTCTTTTGCTTCAGACTCGTGCATATCTAGTTGGGTAGTTGTCATGTCATAATCCGATGTGATCGTATTTTTCCCCTGTTTCTTCTGCTGTTATTGCTAATTCTTAGAGCCTTTGCTTGCTTTAGAAAATGTGATGTTCCTCAGGTGGTCAACCCGCTGTAATTCTCTCAAGGAATTCATTGTTCTTCAAGGCTGTTTTTGACTGTGGCAATGAAACTTTAGTACAGCATTTTCTATCTACTCTGATGGTTTTCTTAAGCAGTAGTCCTTGCGACTCTTCGTGTTGACTAGAATTGTTTGTGATTCTGGGTAACCATCTTATCGTGTGTTCCTCCTGCTAAATTTTTAAATGGATTGGGGAATACCTACTATTCTATAAGTCAGGGTTCAACAATGTCTACTTGAGGTCTAGTTAGTAATAATATTCCATGTATTATAGAGATTGATTGCTAAATATTTTGATGACAAGATTCGAAACCAAGAAAAGATAATCTCCATTGGTGATCAAAACAATTTACACGACAATTTGATTACAATTTTGGAGTAACCAAAATTTAGGCTCTAAGCTTATGACATTTAATTTTATGATTTAGGCTTTTGTGCTCATGATCTTTAAATCCTAACTGGTTAGATTTATTGATTATTACCTCATAACCTTGTAATTTTCATTTACTCTGTGTCATGAAGAATGTTATCTTCCTAGTTTGCTGCTGAGTAGAGCTACCATAAAGAATTTTGTAGCTTTGGAGCGTAGATTAAATAAGGTTTGTTGATCTTAAGGTCTTGCCTGCCTTTGAACCATTAGAATAATAGCTATTATCACCAAGCTACTAGTTACTAGCCATATATTTACTGATATGATATGAAATGCTGTGTGCTTCGGTTAATCAGTGCAAGCAGATTATGAGGTTTGCAAATTTGGCGACTGAAAAGTGCATAGCAGAGTGGCATGTTGGGGGATGCAGAAATAGTACTTCAAGAGCCACTACATGTCCAAGGCCTTTTGTTCTTCTTGGCATCTATTGTTTTTGCACAAATCTTTTTGGTTCTTAAAAGGAAACAGTTTGAGAAGGTTCAAGTGTCCGAAATGAATTTCTAGATCTGTGGACTTATCAACATCAAATTTGTAAAAAGGAACAAATTCTTCTTGGGACAAAAGAAACATCTTGTTCTTTCTTCAACAATTTCTGATCTCTAGTGGACCTCTCAGTAGAATTCAAACCTAGATGAAGTCCTGACCATCTATCAGAGAAAAAAGAACGAATGGATCTTGTAGGATCACCAAGAAATTCTTCGATTTCTTTCGGAAGCAGATGATTATTCATCCGCTTCTCACATTCTGTGAACAGCTGGGACTTTGAGGAATATCCAGAAAGGCATTTACAGAATCATATCACATCCCGGATCTGATGAAATAGGATGAATTGAGACGGTATTTTATAAATACATAATTATCTTGAATATATTAACTATAGAGATGAGCGATACATCTGAGTCACTCTTTTTCCCTTTCCACAGTTTTGAATAGCATCTAAGTCTCACTGGAGTAAAGCAATGTCTGAAAAAGTTGGGTTTGGATTTCATGAAACAAGTTGGAGGGGATTGTTGATTTGTGTGTCATGAGGTAGATGTCAAGTTTCTTATCGAGGGAGGTGGGAGATTGATGTTACTGCTAATTGTAGACATGAAAGAGGATTTTCAGTGCAGTTGTCATGAAGGGCGTCGAGACGGAGTTCGTAAGTATGGAGGGAAGCGCTATTTAAGACCTTGCCACCCAAGGCTAAATGGTCCCTTCCTAGCCCACTGCTGGGCTGGAATGGACTGTTGATCAAATGCATATGCCGTTGGAGTGAATTCGATGTTACAAGTATTTGGTTTTATATCAATTCTTTAATGTGCAGCTTGTAAGCTGATTATTTTGCTCTTGTTGTTTGTAACAGGCGACCGCAGCCTGGGAGGGAAAGTTGACGCCAACGGAAAGTAATTGCCTTTTTAAGAGCTTAATTAGATAAAAATAATATTTTTAAAAAACTTAATTACCTGAAAATTTATACTTTTATTTAATTGGATGCAATAAAAGAATAAGGTTTTATTTAAAAATTTTGCGAAAGCGCAAAGACATTTTTAGTACGTTATATACTTAACAAGAAAGCTGTTTTTTGTGTTTGTCTATTGCTAGTTTTAGGAAGCAGTTCCAAGCTTTAGAAGTTAATTTGATGTAAAAGGAAGAGTGAAGGAATACACGGTCTATGGTAAGGCAATTCTTTTTGACCGCAAAACAAGGCTGGACGATACAGAAAAAGATATGACTCAGTAGATGAGACCAAACAAAACAAAACCCAAAAAAAAAAAAACATAACTAGGCTTTAAAATTTAAATAGAGCTTGTTTCCTTACTCCTTATAAGCCGTTAATGGCCTACATTACATATACATATATATATATATATATATGACATTATAAAGTACATTGCCCTTTTGATGAATATATCATTTTGCATTCAACACCTGTGCCCCCAGTGACCGGCTTCCTGGGACCATCGTCATGCTAAGATCATAGTGTTGATTAACACAACCAGCTGAGCTGCAAGCCAGCAACTGATCAACAAATACCTTGCTCTTGTGTAATATTTTGTAATTCATAGGACTTGATGAGAACTTAGAAGATGGTTGACATCACCAACTGTTGGATAAATGCGGCTCTTTGCCTTCTCTCTTCTGTATTCTGTTCATGATCTTTGTCCGGCAAAGGTGGTTCAATTCTGCACAGAAAGAAAGCAATCAGTAACATTCATTTGAACGTGTCTCAACCAAGATCGCTGCACTAGAGCTATCAAATTCCACCAACTTCAGAAAACCATAGGACCAGAACTGCAGTAAACTGAAATATGAAACAGCACTTAATGCTCGTACATATTACTCCTTCACATTTTGAAACAATCTTATTCAGAGTATGAGGGTTGATTAATATTTATTTACTTAAAAATACATGAGCATAAAGTGAGCAAAATTTTCATTTTCATGCGTACAGACACCTATATAAAAACTTTCTTCAAGTTTTAGAAGTTGGCATTAATACATCTAACCACACTATTGTCTGACATAGTATTAAGATTATCTTTGATTATCCTATATATCTCGATTCTGGGACCTTTTTTTGTTGGGTAGAGGAAACATGTTCCTAGTCACCGTGAAGATTATCTTTGCTCTTCCTGAATTCCAGGAAAAGAAGCAAGGCATAATAGTAAGGCATGATACCTTTGAAACTTGGAAATTGAATAGAAGACTGTCAGAAAAGATTAAGACCTGAGGACTGAGTATCGAGAAGCAAGCTTTTCTAGATCATCTCAATAAGTTTCTAAAGCAGGCAGAAGAGGGAGCATAAAGATTATTCTACTTATGCTTAAGGCTGAGCTACAATACAATAGTATCTTCCCCCGCAATTCACTAATGACTTCTAGATAGCAACATAAATGTGATCATCACAATTTTAAATACAGTTCCTTTCAAAATGAATCTTCTTTGACTAAAAAGTTAGCAGTTATACAAGGTATGATAACACGATTTGAAAGTTTAGTTCAATGAGTATACCTTATCAAATTAGATGCAACAGTGGCTTCAGCAGAGCATTTTTCCCGTTGGAAATCCTTCGTGCCTGAAACAGGAGCATTATTAAGAAAAGGTGAAAGGAACGGATCAGCTGCAGATTCATTTGCATTACCCCGATCAAAAGTTGAGGACCCAATAAATGAGCTCAGTTCCCTGCCAAGTGTAGCAGGACTACAAGACCAAATGCCAGACTTTTGGGATTTTCTCCTTCGCTGCAAAACTTAAAGATATTTTCAGGTAAGGTCAAAGCATATAAAGAAGCTCAAAGCCTCAAACATGATACACACTACAGATAACATATGAAGATCCAGAACAGGGAACAACCTTTAACGAACCAGCATGTTGCACTACGAAATGTCCAATCACATCTTTACCAAGATTTGCTGCACATATAGGACAAACCTGAAATAATCATCGATTTAGAATTTTAGTTGTAAGCAGCATTTGCAGAACCATAAAGCATTATGATAGAGGGTCCAACAAGCCTCTAAAAGTATATAAAAGTGGGAAACCAGTTCTTATTTTGTAAGGAGATCAAGAAAGCTTAACTTAGGAACTTAATTAGGCTGATAATTACTTTTTACGATTATAATTTTGTATTGATGACTAATTAATGTCTAGGTGCATTCTTACGAGTAACTATCTTGAATAAGATGGAAATATGCACACACTTGCATTCTTAGACAATTTATTACTAGTAATTTAAAAGCCAAATTAATTATGAAGCCAATCAATCAGTGGCAGATGCAGCTAACCAGTAACAAGTTACATAATTATCTAGGGAGTACTCAAGATGAAAACATCAGAGATTTAAGATAAAATACCGCATTTTTCAAGTCAAAGCAGTGTTCTTCCTGAAAATGGTTGCAGAGAGCATGGATCTCAATTTCCACATAACAGAAGGGGCATGAAAAGCATGCTCTTGCATCTTCATCTCCCTCAAATTCGTCATAATGTCCGTCTGCTCACATGTTAAACAATAAAAGTAACATTAAAAATACATTCAAGAATCTAAAAGTAGATGAGCATGCTTTAATACAAAGACATAAATGCCTCAAATAATAAAGAATAAGGATCGGAGGTAAGAAAGGGCAGAGAATGAAAGAAATAAAAGGATCAATAACGTTTTTAAGAATTTCTCTAGCGCAGAGAAGGAAAAATCTTATGAACATTGGTATTGCAACCACAGAGTACAAAAGAATTCAGATTCCTTTGTCATCATAAGCAAGAGAAAATTGAAATAACCCGCCTAGAACCATCATAAACGATTGAGATTTTTCAATATCCTCCTCGATAAGGTCATCAATCCAAAATTCTGCACCTCTTACCTTCATCACCACAATCAGTTTCCTTCTCATCTTCATATACATCTACACATGCATCTTCATAGATTTCATATGAGACACAGCAATCAGATTCCTTCTCATCTTCATATACATCTTCACAACCATCTTCATTGATTTCATATGAGACACCACAGTCAGATTCCTTCTCATCTTCACATCCATCTTCATAGATTTCATATAAGACACCACAATCAGATTCCTTCTCATCTTCATATACATCTTCACATATCTTCATAGATGTCATAAGAGACACCACAATCAGATTCCTTCTTACTCTCCTGCTGATTGTTTAGTTGGGAAGTAGAAGAAGAAAGTGAATTTGACTTCAATCCGAATGGCTTAAGCTTAACCAAGTCCTTAGAAAATCCAAGATTTTCTTCTGAATCTTATCATTCAGAGAAATTTGTCATTTTTGTTAAAGCCTCCAATCCTTAGAAACCCTAAGAGTGGCTTGTCGGGGGCAATATTAATAAGATTCCCATTTCCCAGTAACCAGGTTCTGTATAATAAGAATTTAAAGAGTCCTTAAATATTTAGGATTTCTACTTATGGAAGGACACCTAAATAAGTAATTTGCCATAAAATAAAACATGAAATTCATTCATCAACGCCTAAAATCACACTTTTCTTGCAAGTACTAACAAGGAGAAATATTCATACTCGGGAAAACACATGTTTGAAGAAAGAAAATAAATGAAACCCGTAATTCAGCAATAGCAAGAGAATCAAGATCCTAAAATCAAGTGCAAAAATAAGTACACACGAACGATCCCGACAAAACCGTGAAGACCCAGTTCCTAAAAACTCTCACAAAAAGTCTTACCTGCAAAAAAACCTAAGCAATGTGGATGTAGCGGAAAAAAATGTTGTTTTCATAACATGATGGAAAAAGGGGAAAAAAAAAAGTGAAGAAAGTAGTGGTGATAACTAAATATAGTACCAGAGTTGAGACAAGCAGCGGGAAGTAGAGAAAGATGCTTGAAAGAGTGGAGTTTAGATGGGCAGAAGTGAACATCCATTGTCTTAAGTCAGCTTTCCGGTGGCTTAATTAATTCCAGTCCAGCAGCAACTAGAAAGAAGAAGAAGAAAAGAGGAAAGGATTAGGGAAGGAAACTAGTCTTAATTTGTAAATAAACAATTTAGTTTGCGTTAGAAAAAGTTGCGCGGTGATGACAGAGAGACAGGCAGACAGAGTGAGTGACTGACTTTATGAATTGATGATGTAGATGGTCAATTGGTGATGGATGATGGATGTGGTTTTTTTCTTCTCTTCTGCTCTACTCTGCTAGTTTGTTCAGTCTCTCAAAGGAAAGCTGCTTGGACATCCAAAAGTTGATTGCTGACACGTAGCATTGACGTCAAATTCCACTTCTGCAAAATTTCTCCCACTCTTTTTTGATGTTCAATGGAATTACATAATAATATACTCGTGCTTTTATTTCTTACAGAGACTAGACCAGACTGACTGCATATGTGTTTGTCACATGTTTTTAGAGACTCCAATTAATTGCGGTGAAATATGATATGAAATATTGTTATGTTTTTTTTGTACCTTTAATTTGATTGATGGGAAATAAGAAGAGATATTGATTATTATTGACTATTTACTATTTAAATATAGTAGTCAATTGAAAAATTAGTTTTAACCAATGAAAATCGCGTAAACAATTAACATTAAGAAATGTTAAAGAAGATATTTTTGGTTGGAAGTTGAAGAAAATTTTAGACAAAAACGTTTCGGGGTTTATGTATTATGTAATTGGAGATAATCATTTTTAAACAAAAAAATTAAAAAAACAAGAGAGAGTGAGAGTGAGAGAGAGAGAGATGGTTAGTTTGATTGTGTGTATATATGGTTATTTATATAGCACGAACCTAAGCAAATTTTCGAGAGAGAAAGAGAGAGAGTGTGTTTAAGCAGCAAGAGAAATTAGTCAAGTATTATAGTTGTAGTTTTTAAGCTCAAAACTATCAACTTTAATTTTCCACAATTTAGAAAATATATATAATAAGAATGAAGAATAAAGTAATTATATACTTTTTAAATTAAGGATTGACAACAACAGAATAGAATTGTTATTTCCTGACTCCCTCCAATAAAAGCTGAGCTTTTGGCAAAGCCATCGCCATAATAATAATAATAATAATAATATTAATAATAATAATAATAATAGATTAATGAATAGAAGAAATGAAAAAGTAGCGCCAAATCATGTACAATCAATGGATAATGGAGACAAATAAGGCAAAAGCCAAGCATATATATAGGATTATATTAGGGAGGATGAGGCAGCAACACGTTGGAGGTTGGATTAGTTTAAATTTGCTTTGACATGAAGAATGGAAATATATGGAAGAAGGGACGGTGGGATTACACATAGAACAAGGGCAAACATCAAAAGTCTTAAACATTACTTACGTGCGCATTTGTTGGTTATTACTTTTTTTACATAAAAATATGTTAGCTTCGAGCTACTATAAAATGAACAAATAATTAAAATGATATTGTCATAAATTAAATAATTAATCAAAAAATAACGGAATAAATATACGTGTTACTGAAAAAATTCGAAACGTTGGATGTTACACGATCGAGTCAAGGTTGAACGATCGAGTCAAGGTTGAACCTCTGACCTTAAGACGTTTATTGCTTGCCACCAATGTGCTCGACAGTATTTGCAACATGTCTCCTAGGCCTCCTTGATCACGTTGCGATTGTTAGCACTTACAAACGCAACACTACGAATCAAAGGTGATGAAATTCTCTCTCGGATGACTAGAGAAAAAGAGAGGAATAGAAGAAAGGAAGATAATTTTTTGGTGTGTTTTTCCTTCTCCAGTTTTACACCTATTTATAGGTGTTAAAACATAATCTGATAAGATTTAGAAGGTTAAAATCTTTTTCAAATTTTAAAATTTAAATTTTAAATTTAGATTCTAAAAATCTAGATAATATCAGAATTAAATTTTAAAATTTAATTTAAAAGGATAAAATCTTTTTCAAATTTTAAAATTTAAATTTAGATTCTAAAAATCTAGATAATATCATAATTTAAATTCTAAAATTTAAATTTCAAATAACATTTTGAAATTAAAATAAAAAATTTCTTATCCAAACTAGATTCTCTTCCTCTTCAAGTGGGTATTATGAGAATAATTTCTCATTCATCTCGGATATCAATTATGCATCGTATTTATGCACGTGTATAAACATAATTATCTTTATTGATATCGAACAATCCCCCTCATGAATGAAAATTGTCCGAATAAGATGACAAACTGACTCAGAATATGAGAGAGAATAACTTGAAAAGTTATTGCATTAAGATAGGTAGCTTTTGGCTTTGAACCTTCCATAACGACAACTATCGGATTTACTCGGCTAACTAGTGAACTTGATGTCTTGAACTATTTAGCCTTTATTGTAAACTAAGGCAATAGGTGTCACACAATCCCTCTTCGAACACCCCTGGTTCTCACAGTTATGTTCATTTTGGCCCCAAACACGTCCTGGTTTCAGAGAAGGCTCTAGAGAATTTAGCCTGATCAATTCTCATAGAAATGGGCATGTTTCACACTCATATAAGTGATTTCTTATCAAGAGTATCCTGCAAAATGCCACTTGATTTTATCAAGCTATAAGAATAATTAAAAGCATAGCTTAACCTAACACATTTGCAGGTAGCACTGATTCACCATAGGAATGGGTATGAGTGTTTAACTCTTTCAATACTCTCACTAAGTTAACATAATTCGGTTGTCCTTTTAAACCTAGATTTTGGGATCTCCGGTCAACTAGGTAGGGTTGCCATTATGTAACTTTTAACTTATAGGCTTTAAGTCATATTCCCCTTGATGATTTATAAACTTGCTCTCTTGTTAAAGCTTTAGTAAATGGATCCGCGATATTATCTTTTGATTTCACATAATCAATATAGATAATCTCATTTGAGAGCAATTATCTCACGGTATTGTGTCTTCGATGAATATGTCGAGACTTACCATTATACAAACAACTCTATGCCCTTCCAATTGTAGATTGGCTATCGCAATGTATACATATTGCCGGCACCGGTTTCGATCGACATGGAATATCTTCTAAAAAATTTCAAAGCCACTCTACTTCTTCTTTAGCTTTATCTAAAGCAATAAACTTAGATTCCATCATGGATCTAGCTATACACGTTTGTTTAGAAGATTTCCAAGACTCTGCAGCTCCTCCGATAGTAAAAACAAATCCGCTAGTGGATTTTGAGTCTTTAGTAACCGATATCCAATTTGCATCGATGTATCCTTCTAGTACAGCCGGATATCTCGCATAGTGCAGTCCATAATTTGAGGTGTATCTCAAATATCTGAGTACTCTCCTAATTGCTTTCCAGTGTTCTTGTCCTGGATTACTCATAAATCTACTCAGTTTGCGTACTGAATAGGCTATGTCCAGTCTTGTACAATTCATCAGATACATCAAGCTACCAATTATGCGCGAATACTCAACCTGAGATATTGCATCACCAGTATTTTTCTTTAGATGTAAATTTACATCTACGGGTGTTTTGGCAATATTGGTATCATTCTTATTAAACCTCTCAAGGATCTTGTTC
>JBBYHK010000020.1:2771165-2789039 GCA_038382065.1 Adansonia grandidieri | reverse complement strand
TTTATTAATAAATAATATTTTAATTTCAAGTTAATTATAAAATATATAAATATTAATATAAAAATAATATTTAAATAGATTTTTTAAATAGTGAAATCGATTGTTGGATTAATCCAAACTTGACCAAAATCAAACTTAAACAAAAAATTTAAAAATGCGGATCATGATCCAACCCGTAAACACTTTATTTTGCAAACATGAAATCATTATAAAGATTATTTATTTAAAAATATTTATGTAGTATTATTAAAATATTTTTCCATTCCTATAAATTGAATCTTGGAACTAACGCGGTGTTGAATAATTGGCAAAATCATTTGCTTTAATACTGAACTGTTCTAAGTTAGAATCTTATTTATGGTTCATCGTAATATGAATCTAAAACACGTAACAATCCATTTAGTACAGCACATTTCGGATTGCCTCGAGGACAGAGTAATTTATTTAGGCTAATATTTAAATCAATAAATTTAAGATATAATATGATTATAAATATAATATAAAAATAATTAAAAAATAATATAAAATATTATATGATATAAGAATTAATATAAATATAATATAAATATATAAATTTAAATTATTAAAATATTAAATTTTTATAAATATATTATTTTAAATATGATCTCTGAGAATCGGTATAATACTGCTAATGTATTCTGATATGGTAAAGTTTCAATGCCGAGGTTTTCCAAGAAAAGTTAATTAAATAAAATTTCTCCACCGACAAATACGAATATATCTTCCCTACCAGCACCCAAAAATTTTTCTAAAAAAGTGCGTGTTTCGAAACAGTATCCTTTTGTACAATGTAGTTATACAAGTGAGCCAGTGAACTGCATGCAATGCAATGATTCAAATCTTTAAAGGCACCACATGATCTGCTATTTAGAGCAGGTGTCACTGTGCTTCACGTCTTGCTTTCTGCCATGGAAACCAAAATAAAGAAAAGCAAAAGCAAAAAGGGGACAAGGTGAAAGACTTGGTAATAATTAAACCTAAGCACCGAAGTATGCTTCAGATTTTAGCTGTGAAACACATCTGGTTTGCTTTACCTTTAAAACATTAAACTGCAAACCATAAATAAATAATAAGAATAATAATAATAATAATAATAATAATAATAATGAAGAAAGAGACAAGTTCGCTGCCAGTAGATTTCAAGTGCATGAGAAGGGAAGTAAACTTCAGGATTATAACACTTTGCCCATATAAAATGCTAACATTCCACCCAATAAATAATCAAAGAGTCAAAAGGGCTTTCAATTCCCAACTTGACTAATGGCATTATCGCCCAACTCAAAAATCCAGAGGCCATTACCAACTTACCAGGTGTAAGTTTCTAGATTTGATTATAGATCAGCCTCTTGTTTGGTTTTTTAGTTTGGGTTTGGATTAAGTTAATACAAATAAAATTTGTATAATTCAAATTAAGCTAGTTTGAAAATATTATTCATTTAATAAAAATTATTTTTAAAAAATTAATTATAAAATTATAAAATATTAATATAAAAATATTTTTAAATAATATCATATAATTTTAAAATAAACAAATTTAAAATTTTGTCATAATCTAATTCTATCGTACTGACAGAAAACAGAAAAAAACAGACTGGAAAGTTGCAGGCCTAGCGGGTTTTGGGTTTGGGGAGAAGTTATCTTACCTTCTCCCTTTTCCTTCTGACATTCTAACCCCTTGCATGTGCGAAGCCAACCCCATTCTTTATATTGTCTTTAAGGCTTGATCTTCTCATTTTTGCCCTTCATCTTTCTCTCGATTTCCTGCTTCTGTCTCCTTCCCAAGGCTCCGGCCTTTTTATACCAACCCTCCAAAAGGTAGACTTTTTCTCTATGTATATAAAAATCTTTTGTTTTTCCTCTGACAGTTGTCTTTATATGTAAAACCCAGGGAAGATAACACCTTGTTTGTTGTTTATTCTTCTTTCATGGCTGTTTTATTGAGGTATTATCGGTGCTTTACTTTTTTTTTATATATTTTGTTCCCCTTTCTCTATTAAGTCAACTGCAGTTTTTTTTCTTGATATTTTGTGATATTAATTGTGGGTTTTCTGTTTCTTGTTTATTTATGTTGATTTGCATGATTGGGTTTCTTTATTTGTTGGTGAGTTAATGAATATTTGGTTGGATTTGATTCCCGAAGATCTGATGGAGGACCATTGACATTTCTCACTATAAGTTGTCTTTGGTTATTGAGGGAAGTATGAAAAGAAAATTGTTATGATGAGTTAAAAAGTTGAAATCTTGATCTTATTATGAATTTATGGTCTTTTTGATATTTTTTTAGTTAGTTTTGGTTTTTTGAAGGTTGTTATATAATTGGACATGATGTAAAAATTTATGCTTGTTCCTTCCTGATAGGATTGGTTTGTGTTTGAAACTTTTTTGGTGCAGATAAGTTTAGGATTTTGGTAGGTCTCGGTGCATAACGATGCCTGGTCTTATTATGGATGAAATTAAAGAAGAGGCTGTGATGAATGAAGTGAATGGGACTTCTACACGTATTAAGGAAAATTCGGTTTTGAACAAGTTCCCTAAGAGTACACCAAGTCCGCGAAGCCCTCATGGTGTAGAATCTGCAGATCACCCCAATAATGAGATGATTGAGGCTGATGCCTCCATCGAGCAGCTTTATGAGAATGTGTGTGATATGCAGAGTTCTGATCGGTCACCCTCAAGGCAGAGCTTTGGATCATATGGTGAAGAGTCTAGGATTGATTCAGAATTGAACCATCTTGTTGGAGGAGAGATGAGCGAAGTGGAGATAATGCAAGAGGAGGTGGATAAACCAGACAATGATAATCATAGTAATTCTTCTTCTAAGAAGGCAGGCTCATCTAATGGTAAGAAGTCAGGGCAGCTGGACAAGACCCAATCTGCAAGTATAAAATCGGTTTCTTCAGATCATGTCAAGAAAGCGTCTCAATCACAATTGGACTCTGAAGCATCAACAAAACCCAGTCGTAAGGGAAAAAGTTCACCTGAGAAACCTCCCATCAATAAGCGGAACAGTAAGACTCCAATGAAATCAAACGCAGGAGTCTTATCCTTGAAGAAGGGGAAAGGGTCAAAGTTGCAAGATGGCACTGAGGATGCTTCCGAGTCATGGTTAGGTAATCCTGATCTCGGACCATTTTTACTCAAGCAAGCTAGAGATTTGGTTTCTGCAGGAGACAATCCCCAGAAAGCTCTTGAATTAGCACTTCGAGCAGCAAAATCATATGAACTTTGCGCCAATGGGAAACCCAGCTTAGAACTGGTCATGTGTTTGCATGTCACTGCAGCTATATATTGCAACTTAGGCCAGTATAGTGAGGCAATTCCTCTTCTTGAGCAATCAATTGAGATTCCAGTGATTGAGGAAGGCCAAGAGCATGCCCTGGCTAAATTTGCTGGTCATATGCAGTTGGGTGACACTTTTGCAATGCTAGGACAGCTTGAGAACTCAATAAATTGTTACACCACTGGCTTTGAAGTCCAGAAACAAGTTCTTGGAGAAACAGATCCCAGAGTTGGTGAGACCTGCAGGTATTTGGCTGAAGCTCATGTTCAGGCATTGCGATTTGATGAAGCTCAGAAGCTATGCCAAGTGGCTCTTGACATTCACAGAGAAAATGGTTCACAGGCTTTTCTTGAAGAGGCAGCTGATAGGAGGCTCATGGGTCTCATATGTGAAACAAAGGGAGACCATGAAGCTGCTTTGGAGCATCTTGTTTTAGCCAGTATGACCATGGTGGCAAATGGCCAGGAGGCAGAGGTGGCTTCTGTTGATTGCAGCATTGGTGACACTTATTTGTCTTTATCTCGATATGATGAGGCTGTTTTTGCCTATCAGAAAGCACTTACAGCTTTTAAGACAGCCAAAGGAGAGAATCATCCAGCTATTGGATCAGTCTTTGTCCGGTTGGCTGATTTGTACAACAGGACAGGGAAATTAAGGGAATCAAAATCATACTGTGAGAATGCCCTCCGAATCTATGAAAAGCCCATGCCTAGGATCCCTCCGGAGGAGATAGCAAGTGGCCTTACTGATATATCTGCTATCTATGAATCAATGAATGACCTTGATCAAGCAATCAAGTTGCTACACGGGGCCTTAAAAATATACAATAATGCCCCTGGTCAGCAAAGCACAATAGCTGGAATTGAAGCCCAGATGGGAGTAATGTATTACATGTTGGGGAATTATTCAGAGTCTTACAACTCCTTAAAAAGTGCCATTTCAAAGCTACGCGCGTGTGGAGAGAGGAAATCTGCCTTCTTTGGCATTGCTCTCAATCAGATGGGGCTCGCTTGTGTGCAACGCTATGCTATAAATGAGGCTGTTGAGTTGTTTGAAGAAGCCAAGAGCATTTTGGAGCAAGAGTGTGGACCATACCACCCTGATACTCTTGGGGTTTATAGTAATCTTGCAGGCACTTACGATGCAATTGGCAGGTATGCAACTTTTATTATCCTTCTGTTCCTTTCTTCTCAATCTCGTTTCCTTACATGATTGTCAAAATCCCCATTTTCCTTGTAAAAGAAATAAAAGAGAAAGATGCACAAAATACTTATTTAGTTTTTACCTAACTTATTATTCCTCCGTCTTTCCGGGGGTTATACTAGGTATGATGGATGTATAAAATATTCAACTGAACCACTACCATTCAACTTCTTTCTGGCAGCTGATGAATTCTGAGCACAATTTTTAATGTTCTTACTGTGATTATGGTTGTGATATATGCTGCTAACACAGATTGGATGATGCCATCGAAATTTTGGAGTATGTTGTTCAGATGAGGGAGGAAAAACTTGGGACTGCAAATCCTGAGGTTTATGATGAGAAGAAAAGGTTAGATGAATTATTAAAAGAAGCAGGAAGAGTTCGGAGCCGGAAAGCCAGATCATTAGAAACCCTTCTTGATGCCAACCTTCATAATTTAAATGGTGAGGAAATTAAGGTGTGATAAGGATGAATTTATGTATTTATGATTGAAGATAATGTATTATAGGACCCATTGAAGTGAGAAAGAATGAAAGGGAAAAAAAAAAAAGAAAGAAAAGAAACGAAAAGAATAGAAGTTGTTGGTTCTTTTTTTTTTTAATTTTTTTTTATTCTTGGCTTGGGAAGGGTATAATGGGTTATAGGGTGGGATTAAATAACTGTCTGGGGTTTTCACTGTGTTATTTGTTGTAATTCTATATTGATTAAAGGTTGCTTTTAATTATTTCGTAATAATTTGTGATGTTATTTATATAAAGAACTGCTGAAGTTGTATGGATCTGCTTATGAGTGGTACACGTAAAGATTCTTTGCTTAGATGTCTGTAATGAGGTGTTGCAATAATGACAAACATTTTTATTTAGTTGACTGATTGATCCGGTTATAAAATTTTGTAAATCTTATGTGTCATGTTAATTGAAGGGTTGTAGTTTCCACCTGGACAATGACTACCATCAATTCCTGTCTGCTTCCCCCATTTTGATCGGTAAAATATTAAACCAGAGAGCATCTTCTGTTTACATGAAGTCTCAGAAGTTAAGTTAGTTGTTAATAGTTGATGAATTTGAAACCTTGAAAGCGCAACAAATTATTTGACAAAGCCAGGGATTGGCTGTAATATGGAAAGAAATAGAACTCTTTTAGCTCGAAGTTCAAATTTTCGCATTTGCAATCATTTTTCTAATTTTTAGACTATTGCATTGCATTCGTGTTTATAATCCTTCCGCCAGTGGTATGCTATGTGACAAATTAAAATAGGCATCCTCTGGGGGGGTTATATTTGTTCTTGCTTTCCGCAACCAGATCCATATAAATGTTCCAAGGTCTGCCTAAGCGTTGTTCCTAAAAGTTACCAAGCTCTTTTTTTTTTGCTTGAACTGCCAGGTATCTTGAGAAAAATTTTTATTTTCGAGCTTTGATCACAACTTTTTATGTCCAACTCTTCAAACATGTTATTGGTAAGCCCTGAAAGTTTTATCTACGGAATGAAAAAGAGAGTACACATAAAGTTGTCTTGACATAATTTAAACCGGAGATTTAAATAGTGACTTGTTAATTTATAGTTTTGACTTTTTTTATTAGTGATATTTTACTATAATTAATCGTGATATATCTATTATTCTCACAACAGCAATACATATGTGATGTGATTGCTTGTTGTCAAATTTAATCACGCAAGTGCATGTACTGTAAAATAAGTAACATAAAGACGAATTAGAGTATCGATTCCACAAGGAATTACACTAAATTTTGCTATGTACTAAATACAATTTAATTTTATTCAAACAACTAATTAAAAAATTATAAAGTAAAATTAAAATTAAAATTAAAATTAACTAAATTAACAAAGCAAATTAAATATGGTTTACTTAATTAACAATAAAGGCTATTACAATTTCCCTCAATAATTCATTTGAACATGTTTTATTCTTTTAACTTGATTAATGATAATGTTAACCTAGAGTTCGAATTTATTTATAAGTATCTTCACATGAACTTATAAAAATATTTCTCCTAATCAATTTACTATAGTCATATGCAAATTGAATTAAAAGAAACTCATTAAGCTTAGGCTCTAATTTGGTTACATATAGCATGCTCATATATTCTTATGTAATATACTGATTAATTCATCCTAGTAAATGAATATGTCATTTAATCCAGGTCTAAACACAATTCCCTTTTCCAAATTCATTAAGGTTACCAAATCAATCTAAAATGGTGATCAAGCAACTGGAAGCATTAAGAATAAGATTGAATAAATAACTCAAATATCATTAAATCAAAAAAAGATAATAAAATAATCCAAATTACATATTGAGTTCTATTATAATCTTAGAAAAATAAATCTAGTTCATGATAAATATATAAAATATAAAACAAGGAATTTCACCATTATTAATAACACAAGAAAGATAAAAAGATAAAAAGAGAAAAAGAAAAAAGAAAACTAAGATTGGCCAAATCTTTGATCTTCAAGTTTCTTCAAAATCTCTCTAGCTTCTTAAATATTATAGTGGTTACTCTCTTTTCAAGAACTAGGTTAAAAAGTAAAAACCTAAAGTCTACTTTCTTAAATCTCTAACCTTGAAAAGTCCTACATATAACTAAAATTCTACGGAGGAGAAACTTGGCATGCAATTAGCATAATCGATTTATTTTTGAAGGCTAACAAATTGAGTCCACTTTACTTCTTGATTAAATTATTGCACTTTAGAAAACTCCTTTGAGTTTTGACATACAAAAATATGAAACTAAAATATAAGAAAAGTAAATAATAATAAATTAAAAACTACTAAATATAAATAAAATTCACATAAAAATCTCTAAGACTTAACTAATTTAATACATATAATGCGACTAAATAACTCTATTTTGTAGAGTTATCACACCCCAAACTTAAGATTTTGCTAGTCCTCGAGCAAAACAAAACAAAGAAACGAAATAAAATAAAACACGAATTAAGATAAGTGTACTCAAATGATGATTGCCTTAATTTTCCTTAAAAATCATCTCAATATCTCAACTCAAGTTAGATATAAACATAATTCAAATTCATGCTTCCATTCAATCATAAGTCTCAATGCTTCGATTCCAAAGTGTATGTGTATGATTTCTTTACAAATCATTGTATACAACCCAAATAAGTTTATTTCAATGCAAACTATGAATTTAAACTAGATTCTCATATGTTTGCTTTTCATCTTTTTGTACAATATGTAAACTAACACCTCATCAAATATCATGTAGGACTTTATTAAGCTTGTAATGTAAGGCTAAGGTAAAGGTAGGATGGAAAGATATATTTTGGCTTAATTTATCTATAAGTACTTTTCATTGTTCCTGATCATACTTTTTCCAAGAGTCATTCACAACACTTTGAGATGCATATTTGTTTTTCAAGACTTTTTTTTTCATGTCACTTTGTTTATTTACACAACATTCTTCTTTCTCTCTCTCTTTTTTTTTTTATTTTTTTTAACATCACCAACGAAGCCTAATTTAAACATGGCTTATAAATTTCTTGGAACAATTTCATACACATGCATATATATCAAGGGTTAATCATGGTTTTTCTTATTAGGCTAAGCTTAAATATGTGGCAATCAAAAGAAAAGTATATTTATCAATTAGGCTCAAATTGTGCAACTGAGGATTTAAATATATAAAGGTAGGCTTAAAAAGCTCAAACGATCCAAAGATGGCCTAAATCATCTCTTTAACTTAGTGTTGTCTAGGATTTCATCTCAAGAGAAAATTAAACAAATTTTAGGTTTCTAGATATAATTGTAATTTACATCAACATAAATAGTCTTCAAATAAGCAATACAAATCAATGAAAGAGATTAGATGCTCAAAATTTTTAAAAATCATATCCTACAATGAGAAAAATAAAAGAATCTAATCATAAATTAGATCATGCTTATATTTTCCTAAGAATCAAGATAAATCAATAACTAAGTTCTCATCATTGGATAATGATCTCATCATATTAAACATAAACATCTCAATTTAGACCTTTAGCAAGAAAAAAATTATGCAAAAACAAAGGTAAAAAAAAAGAAAAACATTATGCAAAAACAAACTACTTAGACTAAGTCAATACTAGTAAAATAAAGAACTCACTCCCAAACTTAAAACAAACAATTGTCCTCAATGTTTATAAATAATAATAATAATAAAAAAAAAAAAAACCAAGGTAACTCCCCTTTCGATGAAGGAAATGCTAAAAACTCTAATTATCCTTTTAGACCTTGTTATGCTTGTCAAAGTTGGTGAGAGATTGCAAAAGAAAACAAAATAAAAAAAACTAACAATAATAATAATAATAACAAAAGTAAAGACAAAGAGATTTGAAAACTTGGGTTGCCTCCTAAGAAATGCTTAATCTATAGTCATCGGCTTGACTATCTTCTATGTTATTTTATGTAGGCTAAACTATTGTAAGACCTTTGATGACCAAACTTGCCTCTCTAAAGATGTTTGAAATGGTGCTCATTCACTTTGAACTTTTTAGACAATTTTATGTTTGCAATTGATCATCCTAATGTCCTTTTATAGTTTCTTCATTGTGTCGGCAAAGGCTTACGCTAAAATGAAAATGGTTTTTGAATGAAAGGTTTTGAAAATGGTGTTGCGCTCGTTGAAAACTCTAGTGGTTCGACATGAAGGGTGAAACTAATGGAATGTGATTATGAGTCCAACAACTTCGAAAACCCAATAAAGTCAATGTCATCTCTCTCAGAAGTTGAAATAAAAAATGCCTTAAATAGATCAGTGGAATAACTCTCCATGAACACCTCGTTAGATGTACTCTCTACCATATTAATTGCACAGTACTCATCATATTTTGTAGGAAACGATGATGGTTGGTCAGACTAGTTTTTTTTTCTTGAATATTTTCATCATGTTTATCGACCATAATTTCATGATTTCATCTTCAAATGATTTGTTTGGCAATTCTAGCTTCTTGCTATCCACTTCTATCTCTTTACCATTCATAAGATTTGTTTCAGTGTCACATGGTAAAGTTTTCTGAGGGCAATTGCTGATCGCATCAGCAAGTTGGCCCATTTGTGTCTCAAGATTCCTTAGAGATGCTATTAGAGTCTGAATGATAGTGTCTTGGCTTTCAATTTGCAATATATTACATAAGCATCTCTTCCAAAGATGGCTTATCTTTTAGGATAGGAACTTGGGCTCACGGTGGAAAGCCCTAATCAAAGGTTGGTTTAGCTGAATATGAAAGCCATTGAGTGTTGCACGAAGAAAAATTTGAGTGATCGCTCCAATTTGGATTGTAGTTGTTGAAATAGAAATTATTCTGTAGCGTATATGGATTCAGCATAAATTGGGCAACAATCACTAGTATGTCCTCCCCCTATAATTCATAAGTTATAAGCTGGTTTTAGATAACATGTCCTTTTTCCAATTTGCCAAGCTTCTTAGAAAGTGCAACCAATTATGCAAATATGGCATTAATTGCCTTTCTTTGTTCAATTCTCTTAGATGGCTATTGATAATTATAAAATGCCATCCTTCCAAACTATTTGAAAAATAAAAATAAATAAATAGATAAATAAATAAATAAAAAGTTTAAATTAAGATTAAAATCACTTAGTATTAATATTAACAAAAACAGTAAAACGATTCCTCGACAATGGCACCAAAAACCTATTTTCGGATTTAACCATGCAAGTGCACGTATCATAAACAAGTAATTAGAAATGAACTAGAGTATCGTTCCCATAAGAAATAACACTAAATTTTGCTAAGTAGTAAAATTGAAACAATTTAATCTTATTCAAACAACTAATTAAAAGATCATAAAGTAAAATTAAAATTAAACTAAAATGAACTAAATTAACCAAGCAAATTAAATAGGGTTTACTTAATCAATAATAAAAGCCTAGATTACAATTTCCTTTAACATTTCGTTCGAACTTGTTTTACCTTCTTAACTTGCTTAATGATAATGAGTTGTTAACCTAGAGCTCTAATTTATTTATAAGTATCTTCTTATAGTCTTTTAAAAATATTTCTCCTAACCAATTCACTATACTTTTATGCAAATTGAATTGAAAGAAACTCATTAAGCTTAGACTCTAATGTGGTTAGTTATACCATCCTCGTATTTTCCTATCTAACATACTGATTATTCATCCTAACAAATGAATATGAAGTATATGTCATTCAATCCAAGTCTAAACGCAAAATTCCCTTATCTAAGTTCATTAAGGTTACCAAATCAGTTTAATTAGTGATAAGTAACTAGAAGCATTAAGAATAAGATTGAATAAATAACTCAAATATCATTAAATCAAGAGAAGATAATAAAATAATCCAAACTATATATTATGTTCTATTACAACCTTAGAAAAATAAATCTAGTTCATGATAAATATATAAACGATAAAACCAAGGAATTTCACCATCATAAATAATACAAGAAATATAAAAAGAGAAAAAGAAAATAGAAACTAAAATTGGCTAGATCTTTGATCTTTAAGTTTCTCTGAAATCTCTTTAGCTTCTTGAAGATTATGGTAGTTGCTCTCCTTGTAAAGACCTAGGTTAAAAAATATATATATAAAGTCTACTCTCTTAAATCTCTAACCCTAAAATGTCCTTTATATAGTCAAAATTCTATAGAGGAGAAACTTGGCATTCAATTAGCTTAATCAATTTATTTTTGAAAGCTATCGGACTAAGTCCACTTTGCTTCTTAATTAAGTTATTGAGCTTTTGGAAATTCCTTTGGATTTTGACGTACAAAATTATGAAAAGTATTTAAATAACTAAGAAATTAAAATATAAGAAAAGTAAATAATACTAAATTTAAAACTACTAAACATAAACAAATTTTAAATAAAAATCTTTAAGACTTAGCTAATCTAATGTACATAATAAGACTAAATAACTCTATTTTATAGAGTTGTCACGTATGCATCCACAATTACAATTTAAAACCTTGTATTTAATGTGAACTTTTTCAAATTCAAGGATTTGTAAACTTCTCTCCATTATTTTAATCATGATAGAAAATATAGATAAGAAGACTATCTAGGCTGGTCGTTGCTTTTCGGCTCTCTCGTTTACTCAACACTCGACCATACTGGCGGAAAAAGGAGGGAAAAAAACTCAACCATCGGTTATCCACCTTAATTAATTCTAGAAAATAAAAGAGACGGCTCCATATTCTCCCAATCCTTTAAATGCATGCAAGTTTAGTTGGAGCTCCAGTGTTTCTCACTTAGTATAGCCGAATAAATTAGCGAGGAACTGATCCATGGTTGGTATATATGTGTTGTATTACTTGGTAATTTTGAATAGGATGGAAACATTGATGATTAATGGCATAGATTTAAACATAGTTTCTTGGTCCATTTAGTCCATTACATGGGAGACCTACAAGTTGGAAAATAATGCCTTGAGAAACAAATAACCTTCTAAACCTACGAGCTAAACATTAGTAATTTTACAATAGCAACATCCATTCACAAAGAAATTTTATATGAAAAATTTTTGTTACATGAATTCTCAATAATGATTATCATATTGGTAAGATAAGTACAGAGTATGTGTCTTACACTTCATCACGGTAGTTAATATGACCTTTGTGATTGCTACAATGGGAGGAAGTAGAAGAAAAAGTTTTATCCACCATTTAGCTAGTTTGATTCAGATATCTACTCCCTTGTTTCTCTTGCAACTTTCCTCTTTTAATCTCTGCATCCTAAATACTTGACTTCTTCAGCATCACTATTAATCTTCTAGATTGTTTAAACTGAAATTAGGTAGAAATCAGAGAAAGGACGGAAAGTTGATTTCTCGGAATATGTAAAAGAGTCTTGGTTGATATTTATATCAAGTTGAAGTTATGGCTAGTAAGGAATGAGCACTTCCAACAAAAAGGTAGAATTAAAAAAAAAAAAAAAAAACCATTGTATTTTTTTTTATGTTCATACTTTACCTATAACCCTCTTTACTCCTATCTAGTTAATTCATTTAAAGAGGATGTTGTGCTCAAGCTCCCTTCAACCTGTAACCTCCAAAAGTCTATCATTGACATGTAAACCATTTGAATTGGTATTTAGTTGGCAAAAAAATTATTGTAATTATATATCTTTATATAAGATATTGTTATAAAACATAACCATGTACTCGTTTTAAATTTTGGATCCATTCTAAATAGCTTCACGAGTTTAGATTTTAAACATAAGAAGAATCAGACACACAAACACATACCAATATACAACATCAAGACCCAAGTTCATGTACATAGTGAAAAAGTAAAAATATAATCTTATTGAAGAACAACAGTACACCTAAATTAAGAAAAAGAAAGGTTAACAGACAAGCAAGGAAACATGGGGAACGCCATGCAACAACTCATTAACATCTCTAAGCAGGCAACTATTCATTATAGCGTTAGTTTTGCATCTTGATCCCTCTGAAGGCAGACAACAACTAGCCACCAATACAGCAGCAGAAACCTTCCGTTATTAGAAGTGTTTTTGAATGAAATGATTAAATTTTCCACAAATATGGTCAAACCAAATTATGCCAAACCATGTCATTCTTAACAAAGCAACCTTAAAAATCAGCCTAATCAAGCACATCAACTTCTTAAGGGTAAACAAGGAACATATCATGGAGGAGGTCAGCTCGTCCTAAAAGATCAACCGTACACATGTAATGCTTAAATTAAGGCTGAAGATTGCATTCGTCAACCATGCTTTGAAAAAGTTTTTATCCCATATCAACCCTCCCAGCAAGGATGCATGCAAAAGAAGGGCAACAAAAGTTACATGGTCAGGCTTCATGCTTGCTTGTTTCAAGTTTTCAAAGGAAAAAAAAAATTGTCCATATGGCCATGCATGCTTGAAATTAGATAAATTATTACATTGTAGGACACTAGATTTCTTTCATGAATATTCTAAAATATAATCCATGAGTTATTGACATCTCTACTTTTAGATTTAGCATAAGAAGCAACTAGAGAATTGCTTGCAAGAACACTGGACTTCCAGCCTTACCATATTAAGAAACAATGAACCTTCTTGCGCAGAATCCTAGCCGAGATATGAGCACAAATAGAGAGAATACATGCAATCATTACAGTATTGCGTCTAAGTTCTTCACATTGCATGTTGTGAAATGCTACTAAAACCTTAGTAGCCCACTTATTCAGAGAATATGCACATATTAGGGCATTCTATGTGACCAAATCCCTCAAACTTAACCTACAAAAAACATCTTGAGCAAATTATGTATCTTCATTTTTTCATACATATCAACTAGAGATTTGCCAACACAAAGATCACAAAGAAATCCTATTCTAAAAGCCAAACAGTGAATTTCGATGCCTTTAGACTAAAGAGCCAAGGATGAGCATGCCCGCAACATAGCCAAAAGCATCAGAAAATCAGGGAAGCCATACTATAACATAAAGTTACAGAACAATTCTAGCCACAAACGAGCAATCCTTCTAAGTAGAATTTGATATAACCGCACCCCACATTACCAAGTTTTTATTTTTGAGATCTTCTAAACATTTTCAAACCAGCTTTAGGTTGACAACATTGAAGTACATCTCCAAAAAAATAATTTCGATTCTGGTGTCGTTTTCAATCCACATTCAAGTATCCATTTGTGGCTTTGTTTTCCTATGCTTAAATAAGATAAATGTGAGAACAAAACTAAAACAACCATCAATCTTGAAGAACCTGGTTTAATTCCTAAGTCTAACATCTCAACAGATAACCCCTGTGCCTTTGACAAACATTTATTAGAAACATACCTGTAATCATCATATTCCAAATCACAATATTTTTTTAGTTGTTTTATTTCATTTTAGTTTTTAACTTTTTTTTTTATTTTACCTTTAAGCTGTGTTGCATTACTTTTGATATGATCAATTAAAAAGTGTCAAAAGGACAATAAGTTATGGTGTGGTATTTACAACAAATTGACAATTTTTTGTCCACATAGTCTAAAAATATAATATTTTATTCATATCACATGATAAGTTAATAGACATAGCATTATTTTAATAAATTCAAACTGCTACGTTAGCAAATTAATCCTTTTTTGTTAACTCAGTTATCAATTTTATATTTTTACTTCAATTTTAAAAGTATGGGACTAAATTACCTAATTTCAGTGTTAAAAAAATTGAACTGGAGTTCTAATTGATCTAACCTTCAATTCTTGATTTAATTGTCGATTTGATAGGTTCACTTGTTTAAATATTCAAACATTAAGTATAATGTTGAATAATATTAAATATAGTCAGTAATTAATAAAAATATATATTTAACTTAATGGTAGGTTTTAATTTAAAATTAAGAGATTAGAAATTCAAATTTTATTATTTACAAATAAAATTTTAAAAAAAATGTAAAACTAATTTTTTACTAGTTCAATCCAATTTTATACTGATTTTTTACCAATTAAATTGGTTTTGACCGGTTTAATTAATGATGGATTCTAATATACGCACTGAGTAGACTCTTGGCTGGTTCCCGGTTGAAGCAGCCAATCCGATCTGACTTTTTAACCATGACCTAATTTTTTAGTGTAGTACTAAATTATCTTAAATCATATAGTAAAAGAACTTATTAAGTATTTTGACCCAAGACAGCGACAAACATTTCTTTAAGAAAAAGCTAAAAAGTAAAATAGCTGTATGCTGTTTATTTCTATAAATCAATAGTTAGATGATGTTTTACTAAACGCTAGTCTACGACATTTTTGAAACATTAGTCAGAGACTACAACATGATTGACATTCATGCTTTAACTTAAGGGGTGTAGAGATATCCATATTCTTAGGCAGGATTTTTGGGGTTTAAGATTTTTTTGTTCCAATAAATCTACATATGATCTAGAACTTTATAGTTAAGTTAGGTCCCTGATTTATGAATACGCAAATGTTTAGGTTTGTCCAGATTTGAATCTCTGTTATTTGTACTCCTTATGATTTTAATTTTAGTCAGTAAAAATTGATTCCAGTTTCTTTTAATGGCTGCTTTCATATATAAAAAATATTTTCAATTTAGTTAATTATTAGTAACCAATATATTCTCATCACGTAAAAAAATTATAATTGATTTTGTGGTTATTAAAATATATTTAGATAATCATATTAAGTCGTGATAAAAAATTATTGTATTCAAACAATAGACATATACACAATCACCTAATAACAATTTTTTGTGGTTCCAAAAACTTTTGTGCAAAAATAATTTAGCATTTTGGAACAACTTCTAGCATGGTCAAAACTATTTTTCTTGTAGTGTAATAAACGAACAAGTTCTAGCAATTATGCTAAGTTACTTTTTGAAGCTCTACAAATGAGCCCCTGAAGATCAATATGAACTTTGTGTCCATCTATGAGCTTTAATGACTCAACATTTAATGAAAAAAAATAGTAACTGTTATTTGGAATCGTATATGTATTAGTATTACTAGCTCCAACACATTAATTTTGAAGAAAATCGATACACTTTGTTCTTTCGTTTCATTTTTGAGTTATCGGCCAAAAGACATGGATATATTTGGTTCTATTCTTTCATTTAACCGGTACTGGTAAAAAATGCACGATAAATCCTGGCATTATTTCTTTGCGAGGCCTGTCCCTGTTTTCGTTAGTGATCTCTAAGGTAAGGTGAGATCCTTTTGGTCACCTCGAGTAATCAGATTGCCACAAGGAGGAAACTAGTCTATCAATTGGAAACTTTAATTGAAAAGTGAAGTATAAGGAGGAACTCACAAAGCCTCATCGAGAATGTTAAACCAACCGAAAGAGATGAGAAACTTGGAAGGGTAATATAGGTTATAATAGTGGTTTCTTTTTAGGCTGCATCTGCACAAGAGAATGCAAGTTTTAATGCTAACCACATATTCAACAGCACTAATAGTTCCGTTGGAACTGCGTTGAAGAGGTGAAGTCATACTTTAGCTGATGCAAAAAACACTTAGTCAACCGAAGTCTGACTTATTTGTAAGACATCCGTTTAGAATCTCCCTCAACTACATTTGCTCTTGGATTTCCGAGCCAAGCTAGGCTAGGCTCCTCCTAGGCTTCTGTGCTAGTTTAGGTGCATCATGGACTTCTAAGCTATGAGAAGCATCTTTGTATCTAACTCAGTTAATTAGTATATGTTTGCTGTGCAAAATTAGTAGAATTCGAATCTTTCTCTCTCGAATCTTAAATTTGGTTAAAAAGGCCAACAAGAGAGCACTAGAGAGTGAAGATAGAATTGCTTTAGGTTTGAAACAAAAACTGAGAAGTTACGGGAAAAAAAAAAAAAGAAATGGATGAAAAATTAGGAGGGTTGATTAAAAGTTGAAACTCCACTGTGCTGATTGGCACTTCTTTTTCAAATGCAAAGGCCTGACTCCAAAACATTCTTGTCCAATGCTGGAAATGAGTGATCTTTGCCTTGTTAGAAAGCTAATTGTATACTTTCAAATGAGATTATGTTAGATTTCACTCAAAAACTATATTAGATTATGTTCACTCAAAAATTCGAAGTAATTATTTTCTGTAGATTTGTTAAACATAATCAAGGTATGTTAGATTTCACAGAATGCTTCATATTTATATCATATCCTGATTGGATCTATGCAAGAAATCCTTGGCTTGAAAGTATAAAATTCCAAAATGAAGATTTTACCATAAAACTACGGTTACAATTGCTTCATAAAGTAGGGGAAAAAAAAGGAAAAAGAAAAATAAATATTTTACAAAAAATTATAACAAAATATATTAAAAAAAATTTGATTTGAGAAATAATTATAATAATTAAAACTGGTTTTGATGTAATCTTATATAAATATATAAAAGCCAAAGTTTTGACCAAAAAAAAATCTTACATAGATAATTTATATTTTTAACATGTGGATAGTCTGAAAAAGGTGCGATGTGTTCAACGTTTGATTATTATGATTCAAATTTTAAAATATTTCTTGATAAATTATATTTATTTCTTTTTACATTTAATTGATTTGCCTTTAATGTTTTTTTTTTAAATTACCATAAGTAAAAGTATTTAGTGAAAAAAAAAAGTATATATTTATATTAAGGGATTAAAATTAAATCTACCATTTACTATGTATTTTGACAAATTAACTAATTTTAAGTAATTTATTTTAGGAGTCAAATTTTAATTTATCATCCACAAATTATTTTAAAAAAATAAATTTATTATTATTGCCAAAATAATTTTGACAGCTATTTATGTAATGTCCCATCAGTTAAATTTCAACTTAAATTTTTAATAGATCAAATAATATCTTAATATTATAATTGTAGTCTTCCATAAATTTCTAATCATTTTTATTTTAATTCAATTTCATTTTCCT
>JBBYHK010000020.1:2694728-2734417 GCA_038382065.1 Adansonia grandidieri | reverse complement strand
AAATGTCGATCGGTTCGGTCGGTTCCTCTAGTTAAGTCGATTAATTCGATTTGAAAATTTTTTTGATCGAACCGATCGAACCGACTGAATGCTCACTCTTACCGTTTGTGAGTTGGGTTTTATCCTTCTAGAAGTGTGTGGGAAACGACGCCGAGGTGTCGAAGTTTGAACACAGCTCTCTAGCTTCGTCTAATTAGTTTGCCGACAGGAGACCATATATATATATATATATATATATATATATATATATACACGTATAGAGAGTTTCACATGGCCTAATAGCTTTTATGTCAAAGTATGGTGGCCCATTGAGCTTGGAAGTTATAGCGCAATAAAGTTATCGGTTCAAATTTCAACATGAAATTAATTAGTAATATTTATTTATATATTAATTTAAAATAAAATGAAATAGTATTAATAGTTTATTATTTAAATTTTTATGTTAATTTGTATTTGTATAGTTTATATAAATTGATACAAGATTTTATTTTTTTTAGTTTCATTTATTTGATTTTTAATTAATTTTTATATTTTTATGTTTTGATATTTTTATTGAACCTGATTAACAATAATTTATCATATTTTAAAAATATTTTATACATATTTATTTGATATTCAAAATTTTTTTATATTAAATATTTATACTATTAAAAATTATATTTTCATATTAACATACGTAAATATATATAATAGCGGTATATTTATATGTTTATATAATATATTTTATTAAAGGACTTGAAATAGACTATAATATATATGTATATGTAAAATATCGATAAACTAAAAACAGTATGTCAAAACGCATTAGTACCAATAGGTACCAATACTAAAACAAAAATGGTAAACCCATAGATATGATACTGACTATCTTGGGTTAAGTATAAATATAAATATTTTTAATTAATTTTTTTAAAATTAATACATTGATCTTAACTAATAATCAAAAAATAAACATATAATATATTTATTTGATAGGCTATTAAAAGATAAAACGATAATGTATTACAAAATTTAATTTTGGGTCTAGGACTAAAATTATATTTGTCTATAAAGTCTTATACATAAAATTAATTTATAAATAAAAATTAAATAAATAAAAAATAATTTTGAGGTGATCAATTTAAGTAGGCTTAAAATAAAAAATAGTCAATGTAGTATATCCTTTTTTCACTTAGGTATTTTATGAATTTGTTTTCAATTTAGTACCTATAGTATAATTTCATCAATTAGTTTAGTGCTTCAACCTAATGTCGTTAGTTAATATGATGTGAACCAATTAAATTGTGACACATGACATATAGTATCAATGTCAATGCACGTGACATAATTTTATTGGTTGAAAAAAGTAAAAATTTTACTTTTTTGACAGTGTTAGAACTAAAATACCAAATTGGTAGATAAAAATAAAAATTCATAAAATACCAATTAAAAAAAGAATAATATACAAACTATCTTTTATTTAAGCTAATTTAATTATATTTAATATATAAATACATAGAAACATATACATTTAGGGATTCTCAAAATTTTTGTGGCGACCATGACCACCAACCCCCGATGACGCATTGCCCCTGCTTTTAATTCAAAGCAAGGTCCCAGACAGTTTCTAATCTTGTCTTGATTTAATAAAATATCTAATAACTTAAAATCAGTAAAGCTTCGACTAATAATTCATGAACTATATAGTTTTTATTTTTTTATAGTTGTTTATTAATTTAAAAGAAAAAAAAATCTTAAAATTCATTTACTAAGTGAACTGTGTTGAATTAGGTATATTTAATTTCTTTATGTTTATATGTCATTTAAAGCTCATTTAATAAATTATTTAAAATTATCTTTTTTTTCTATAATAAAATTAATAATATTATTATTTGTGTTTTATTTATTTATTTATACTGTAACTAACAATATTTGTGTTTATTATTTGTTTGCTTAAATTTTATTTAGATTTGTTTGTTTATGTCATTGTAGAAACATGATTTTATCAAGGTCCCTTTCAAAACAAATTGTGTGCAAGCTGAGACCCATTTTAGAAACGCATCTCCTTTTTCATCCCTGGCCAAATTTCGATGCTCAAGGGTCTAATTGGAAGGCTCACGATGTAATATATGAAAATTTCCTATATTGCATGTTTTGGGACTTAATTTGACTTTTCAACCAATTCAAATTAAAAATTGACCTTTTCCAATTGTTTTGGAAAAAAGTTGACCTTTTTTATTTTGATTGATTTTAATCATTTCATCTGATTTTGACTTAATTACGTCCATTCGAATTTTTTGATCAAATTTAATTAAGTTTGACCAAATTTGATCCGGATTGATTTTTAAGGATTTTAATTTTAATTGTGCTCTATTAAGACTTTTGAACTCTCGCGAGAATTTAAAGGGCTTCGAACCTCAAAAGAATAAGGTTTGAGGCTCAAAAGAATGCTTGAGAGGGGGTTTGGACGAAATTTGGTCCCGACACTTTCAACTTTTCTACAATTATTACCTTGGTTCCAAAAAGCAACAAGCTTGATACCATCTAAAAGTTCAGGCCTATCTCTAATTGTAGCATTTGATACAAATGCGTAACCAAAATCCCTGCAAAAATGCTTAAGAAATATCTTTCTTCTTTTGTTAATGCAAACCAAAGCGCTTTTACTAAAGGAAAAACATAAAAGATAATGTCATACTAGACCGTGAGCTAGTAAAGAGATGGTAGATAAACCCTTTTTCAGCAAGGTGCCCTATCAAAGTGGATCTAACGAAAGCCTTTCATTCATTGAGCTGGGAGTTTATTATTGTTATTTTATTAGCTCTAAAGATACTAGAAGAGTTCACTCCTTGGATAAAATGTTGCCTCACAACCTAATGTTCTCTATCTTGATAAATGGTGGATTGGCAAGATATTTAAAGGAGCTGTAGGGAAGGTACGGGGATCCCTCTCCCCCTATATCTTTGTTCCTATCATGAATGGCTTATCAAAACTATTGGATGCAGCAGCTAGCTATGGAGTCTTTTAAATACCATTTAAAGTGAAAGAAAATAAACCTTCGTTTTGCTAATGACTTACTAATATTTGCTAAAGGAAATATAAATTTTTTGCAAGGTATCTATCATGCCTTGCAAACTCTTTTACTCAATTTCTGGACTTCAACTCAATAGTGCAAAAAGTGAGCTTTTCTCTAATGGTATTGGTAGAGGTGAATCAAAGCTAATTCAAGAAAAAATTGGATTCAAATTGGGTTCATTACTAGTGAGACCATTAGGGGTGCCATTGGTAACTAAAAGGATAAAAGAAAAATATTATGCTTTTTTGGTGGAAAAAATAATGGCTTGGGTGAATGGCTAGGCTACGAAACACCTATCTTATGCTGCTAGGTTATATCTAATACAATTAGTGATTTGTAGTGTATAAAGCTACTGGAGTTGGCATTTTATTCTTCCCAAGTTCATCATGAAAAAAAAAATCACTCAATTATGTTTTAACTTCTTTTGGAAAGGAAGGGAAGGTCTAGCTAAAGGTGCTAGAGTAAGTTAGTCAGCAATTTTTTATCGAAGATCAAAATGTAGCTTAGGTATTAAGGATGTATTGCCGTGAAATCAAGCTTGTATCTTTAAGACCTATGGTCCATCTTTAAGAGTGCATGATCACATGTATAACTTGGATCAAAACATATAATATAAGGGATAAAGACATCTAGAAAATCTCTATCAAGTTAGATAGTAGTTGGAGTTAGAGGATAGTGATGCAATTAATGAGTATTAAATAGCAAATCATTTGGAAAGAAAACAAAAGAAAATAGTTTGACCTACATCAGGAGAAGGTTATTATATTACAGCTATATGGAATGAGATCAAGCCTAAAATGTAAAAGGACAATTGGCACAAATTGATTTGGTTTCAAATTTGAATTTTAAGATACTTAGTTATCACTTGGATTGCAATACTAAATAGACTTCCAAAAAAGGATAGGCTATATTCATAGGGATGCTAATGGATAAAAGATGTTTATTATGCTATCAAAATCCTTATAACAAAAGATCCTTAAATACTCAAATTCTTATCGTAGAGCATCTTTGAAACATGCAAGATCAATAGGGTAGAGTCTGACTCGAACAAAGAACTACAGTAGGCAACCAATAAACAAAGAGGCAATTCTCTAATAACCATCAATCTTAAGATTGCTTTCAACACACATTTATTTGATTTGGAGCGAAATAAAAAAATTGAATTTGTAGAACCAATACAGAAATTGAGAAGCAACTGATGAATCAAGTAAAAAGTGTTACTTGCATGCAATGACATGGTTTGAAAGATCTTATTTTTTATTATGTAAATATTAAATGCTTGGGGTCTTATTCTACTTTGTTTAACAAGTGATTTGATGACATTGTGAGATGTTGTATACTTTATAGTTATTTTACTGCTTTTTTAAATAATAGAATCAACTACTTATCCCTAAAAACTTACGACATGTAAATTTCTATCCGATTTATAAAATATGCACTTATCATATTCATTGGTTTTAAAACCATTAAAAATTAAAAACAATTTAAATTTTTCATGCTATTATCTGGGGCTTATTTTAATCCATATAATGATTTTAGCAATTTCCAAACTCTACTTTCATTACTTGACATAACAAATATAGCCTTTAGATTATTCACTATAAATTTCTTTTTTAAACTTTCCACTTAAGAAATTTGTTGTTGAGTGCCTTGAATTGTGTGATCCGCTTCGAATTATGACCCTACCCGAAATTGTGGGAGCTCAACCCAAAAGGAAAAAAATAGAGTTTTATGGTGGAAACAGAGGGCTCGGACCCATTTTCTTTGTAATTGGAGCGACCTGAACTAGTTTGGTGATTGTATTTATGCAGTTTTAAGATATTTTCTTGGAATTACAATATCAATTCTTCAAAAAGAAATAAGAAATCTCTCTCCCTACCTGTGAACGTAGGTCTCATTGACTGAACCACGTAAATCTTATATGTTCTTGCTTTTCTTGCATTTTTTACTTTAATCTCCTTATTTTATTGCGTTATTTTTGTAATATTTGTTTTTATATCTCTTTGATGGATTATCAAATCATGGATTATAGAAAACTACATATTAGAACTCTTATTGAAGTTATCTTACACACAAGAGAAAATCCATCAAAGAAATCTATGTCCTATTTTTGCTTAAAGCCTTTGGTTATAAGCCTAGCTTTATATTTATCAAGTGAGCTATCAGGCTTTAATTCTTTCTCAGTACCTATTTATGTTTGATAGGTTTATAACTTGGTTATAGGTTCACTAATTTCCAAGTTTTGTTTTTTTTTTTTTTAGGAATTCATCCCGTCTTTGATAGCTTTTTCTGAAGGCTTGAATTAAGAAAGGATATGGTTGCATCTAAAATGGTAGATCATTTTAAATATTTGAACACATAATAGTCAAAGTCAAAGTCTTCGACTACTCTTCCTCTTTTATTTCTTCTAGATTGAATTACAAATCCATCCTTTTTTTAGGTTGAAAAGTAATTGTTTTAAAGTTTATTGAGTATCCCTAGGTTTAAAGACAATTATTGGTCCAAGTTCAATATCCTATTATTTATAGTTTTAAAAGTAAATTTATTTTTGTGAAGGATGAAATTTAGAGATTCAATTACAATATTATTTTATGGGTTTAAAAGACCTATATGTTTTACTAGTTAAAGCATAACCCATAAATGCACATCTAAAGGCTTTTATCTCAAGTTTTGATCATATAGGATCTAGAAGCTTAACAAGTTAACATAGTCTTAGACTTTAACATTAACTCAAATTTGACTTATAATCTTAAAGTTCATAAAGGCTTTTAAAAAAGTGTTTTCTGGTATTCTATCAAACACATAATTAGTAATAAGAATTGGTTCTCCCCATAAATTTTTGGGAAAAGCAGAGTATACCAACATATAATTAGTCAAATCTATTAAAGTTCTATTTTTGCATTCTACTACTCCATTAGATGTAGGTGAATAACGAGGAATAGTTTTATGTGCAATATCTTATCCCCTCTACTCCTCTTAAACCTTTTGATTTAAAATTCTACACATCATCTTTCAAAAGAACCAATAATGATAAGCTCAGGTATCATAGACATAAGTGGCACTTTTATTATATTGATATATTTTTAAAGTCCATGTTTCCAGAAATGGCATACTCTACAACTATATCTAAATTTATCACATAAATAGCATCGTCATTTTTTTTATTACTAGTTGCATCTCTAAAATGGGATTTTTGGTTTTTCCTCTAATTACATAGAAATTTCAATTATTTTCAATAGGACTTATTTTTATTAATTTTTTATGTTTGAATTTGGTATTGTTATTAGTCATAGGCAAGTTTTCATTAAAGGTGATAAGATTTACCCTTGAAGAGCTTATGCCATTAAAGAAAAATGAATTGTCTTGGTTGTTATGCTTTTCTTTTTTGGCTACTCTTAATACATGATAAAAGATTTAATGGATGGTTCCTTTTTATTTGTAGCATAAAACTTTCCCACATTATTTCCAAGGTTGGACTATTTGTTAATGATGGCAAAGACTTTTATTTCTTCACATAATATTTACTTCTTCACATTTATAACATACTTACTTTCCTTTGACCATTTGGAACCAAAATTACAATGACAAGCATACCTTTTAAATCTATCTGTTAGTATAAGCCTCGCAAGCCAATTGGATTTGCTTGTAATGTGCTAGCTTTTAATTATTTCAAGTAACATACATTACATTTTATTTAATGTTAATGGGGTATTTCTTTATTAATGAGTTTTATTATAATTGTTATTAATAGCTTATGAAAATAAAGCCTATGAAATATATTGGCTTTGTAAATAAATTGGAAAAAGTCATCATTATCAGATTCTTATGCATCAAGCTTTGTTTCTAAGACCATTCTTGGTTATTGTATTATCAAAACAAGGCATTGGTAATGCACAAATATTGGTGCATGTTAAACCTCCATGCATGTGATGCAAACAACTGAGATCATGAGTTAAAGTATAATGATATTTGGGGAAAATATATGGGTGCTTGCTGTGGTAACAAATTCATTAAACATGACTCGCTATAAGAATTACATGTGGTATTCCAGTCAGGTGTATTGGAAATACTCTTATAGTCAGTAGTGTAAGTAATCCTTAAGCTTGTGAAATCATGTCACCTTGTATGTAGATTCTCATACTTAGAGTTCATCAGGAACAGGTCTAAAATGATGGATGTCTACAGTAGGGTGGTTTTGGGAATGATACGAAGCATACTAAAGGCAAATGAATGGTTTAGAAAGGATTCATCACCCAAAGTGATTTGAGGGGACATATCTCAATTGTTATTAACTCATATTAACTTAGAAGTCTTTGGTCAAGGCAATATTGTTATAGAGTTAACATATAAGAGCTATAAGAGAAATATGAAAGAAACAAAAAGTAAACATTACATCATGCTTTTCCCTTTTTTCGAGATATATGATGAAAAGATTACATTAACATATTGTATTTTAAAAGGTTTTTCAAAATTGTTTTAACTCTCTTAGCATTTGGGTGGCCATGATGTATGCTAAATACTGCTCATGACCTATAAATATAAATATTATTAACCGAATTATTTATATTTATTACAAACATATTAGAGGCTTAATGGGCACACATATAAAGATGATTTTATGGAATTAAAATAGGATTGGATTAAATCAAAGAGATATATTAATCTGTTAGGGACTTAATTAAAAAGTTTAATTTGTACTGGATCTTAGAGCAATTAAACCAAAACTTTAATTTCACTAAATCAAAATTACATATATCTAAGTGTTTTGTTGTCCTAAATAAGTATGACACATTTTGTAATTAAGTGTAAAGTTAGACGCATGACAAAATTGTAAGAAATAAAAATAGTTTTCTTGCTTTCGACTTTTAACATGACTAAGGTAATTGATAAAAAGGGAAGGTTTTTGAAATCTAAGCCACTAGCATGGCTTCTGGTAAAACATTAACCTTGCCTTTGTGAAAGTTTCTCAAGTCACCATGTAGATCACCATTGAAGGTTGGATAATTGGATGGCTTTAGTGTGCGACAATTGGGTTCGGTGTGCAAGAACAAGCAAAGTTCAAATTTAATTAGGGATTTCATAAACATTGGTTTAAGGTATGATTTTTTATTTTCGTTGTTCTTGCTAGGTAGATCACTTAAAGCTTACAAGTTGATCCTTTGGTGCAATTGGTATTTCTTGATTTATTTATTCCTCTGCATGATTCAAGTGTTACTAAAATTATTTTATTTTAATTTAATTGATCATGATTTGAATTCCAACATCAGTTTCTTCAGTTTCATATTTTTATTGTAACATCTTCCAAATTTTCTTTACTAAAGTGTAAGTTCGGTCATAATATTGATACGAATTACTAGATAAACAATTGAGTATATAATCTTACAATTGTTCTGATCCTTCTTTAATTTCTCTATTTTTTTTCTTGCTTAGATATTTTTCATTGGTTAGAGCTTCAATATCTTATTTCTTGAGACTCTTTTCCACCAAAATGTAGAAGAAATTCAGAAGAGTGAGATTTAAAAAGTCTTTTGCTGCCTCTTCTTACAATTTAGACCATAAAATGAAAAGGACAATTCATATCACCAACTTGAGTAGCTTTGGGAAACTTTCATCAATCCATAAGGGATAATCATCTATTGAAGAATATTAAACAATAATTCTTAATAATAAAAAAGAAGAATCATGCTTAAATTTTTTTAGATCCTTTCTTTTTAATTAAGTTTATAGTTGTAGACAGTTCTTTGGTAGAGAAAAAAAGCATAACAAATAATTAAAACAAAATGTGTCGAGAAACAACAGAGATGAAGACTAGAGCAGGCCCTTAAGTGCTAAGTATATTGGTAGCTGGTGATTGGTATAGTGACGAAAATGGAGAGAAGGTGTAATAAGGTTTTGAATAAAAGATGAGAGAATCAAAGAGGAGAAAATTGTAAAGAGGGTTTGAAAGTAAAAGTTCTACAAAAATGCCAAAAAGTCCCTTAAATGAGTAAGGAAGACTCCAACTTATAGGTGTCAAGAAAAAGAGCTAATTATCATAAACATTAAACAAGAATGATGATAGAATTGTTCAATTACTTAAATATTAATGTTTTGTTCGACAAAAGTTTAGATTATTGTTGGTAATAAAGAGTAATGAACAAGAGCCCACTATTTGTTAAAGGAAATGGAGAAATATTCATACTTTATTTAATAAAAGAATTTCTTAACTATCTCCATATCTATTCCACCAAGTCAAGCTCTCCAAAACATCCTAATAGTGAATCTAACCCAAGAACCCCATCATATTTCAAGATTATTTTTACTTCTTTTGTTTTAGTGAAATAATATCCCGTAGAACATTTTTCGTATAATATTTTTTGAAAGAGGTGTTTTTTCATGGGAGTTTTGATCTATGAATCACTTGTTCAATGAAAGAGTTGTTTTGAACCTAGGTTGCTTTAATCAAAAATCGTTTTAAACAAGAGCTATTATATACAATTGTTGTTCTGAACATGAATTGTTCTAAACGGGCTCAATTCTGAACATGAGCTAGTACAAATAAGAGTCCTTTCGAACAGAGTTGCTCTAAAAAAGTGTTTTCCAGTAAAAGAACTTTTATTGAAGGAATCTTAAATTAAACAGCATGGTTATTTTCTTTAGGTTATCTTTGTTAGTATCTTTGGAAGTACAATTTCCTATAAAATAACTTATTTATCTATAAAAAGAGGACAATACGCTAATAACCAAAATCAAGTTTATGCAAGAGCAATTGTTCAAAGTTCATTAATATAGTCTTGTATGAAGTTTAGAAAGTTTACTACAAAAGAGAAGTATATTTGGCAAAGAAAAGCGATGAAGCCGACCAACATTTCCCAGTTCACAGTTAGGTCCTGGGAAATGCATATACATTGAGCCCTTCAGCCATGTGAAGGGTGAACATGGTCCGATATTTAGCCTCTTTCTTCTCATCTGCGAGTCTGAATTGGAAAAAGTAAAGGAGAATAGCAGCCAAGATTTTCATTTGCCTGTATGCAAATTCCTTCCCTAGGCAGATGCGAGGCCCGGCCTAAGGATAAATCACCAGTTCAATTAAATCAAATTGAGAGTATCAAGAAATCCTCTTCAAGTAAGGGTAGAGCAAAAATGTTACCTGAAATGCGGTGAACTTAAAAGGACTCTCTGGTCGAAAAATGCCTTCATCATCAAGCCATCTTTCAGGCCGATATTCATTAGCATCCTCTCCCCAAATATATGTCATTCTTCCCATGGCATAAGGCATGTAATTTATCCCATCTCCTTTCTTTACTTTATAACCATCAGGAAGAACATCATCCTCTGCTGAACTCTTCCCATCCTGCATCAAGAATTAAAGCACATGAATGTCTTTTAGAAACAGTCAAGCACACTATAAAGGGTTGAAGCCATATCGATTAAAGAAGCATTGAGCTAAAAATTGTCTCCGAGAAATGAAAAAGCACTAGAAATGACTTCACTATATGTCATAATGTGCTTTACCGAAAAAATACAACCAAGTTTTCATTTTCCATAGAAATTGCATAAAGAAACCAAATATTACTTACCACAGGAACTGCTGGGTAAAGTCGAAGAGTTTCCGTTAATGCTGCATGAAGATAATTCGTTCTGTCTAGAGCTTCCTCCGTCATCAACCTTGAAAATTCATCCGCGGATATGTAACCCTCAGCTCGAGTTGCTTCTCTGACTTCCTGTACAACCTTGTCCTGAACAAAAGGATGTTTGTGAAGCATGTAAAAGAACCAAGTGAGTGTATTTGCTGTTGTATCTTTGCCAGCTATCATGAAGTTGAGAATTATATCTCTCAAATATCGATCATTCATGCTTTCAGGATCCTTCTTGCTCTCCATCAAAAACCCCGACAATATATCTTCCTTATCTCTCTGCCCATTAATTAGGAAAGAATTCACAAATTAAACACTCAAGTCAAGAACCTAAAGTTTCATAAGTTTGGTTTTAGTTACTGGTGAATCTACTCACCACAAGCTTTTCATTTTTCATCTGCTCTCTCTTGCACCGAATCAACTCAAAAATGAAGTCATCAATGACTTTGACATTCCTATTAAGATCGGCTTCCAATCCTATATTGAGGAACCTCTTAATTTTCCAAAACACATCAACATATCTCCGAAACACAATAACGTTGGAGTCATCAAAAGCCTTGGTGAATTTGTTTCCCACCTCATCTGAGCCAGACAAAGCATTTAATTCAACTCCAAATCCCACCTTGAAAATTGAATCTAAAGTTGATTTCATAAACATATCCTGCAAATAATGTAAAATTTAAGAGAAGTAATAGGAGGAAAAATCAATTGTAGACCTGAATCCTTATGCTGTGACCAACACAAAGGAAAAACAACTGCTACAACCCTTCATGCTCTTTTTCTAAATGACATGGTAATTATTCTTTTCTTCCCCAAATATTTGTCCCCCATTTTCTAATGATCATAAAGGATTAAAGAAAATTTAATGCTAGAAATTAGTCTCCAATTAAAAATCCTTTTCCATCTTGAAGAGACTATGGAAGAACGAGCTTTCTCTAGAATGATTATCCACATCCTATCGTGCCAGAATAATTAATGCTTGATCTAATCACCTAAAATTTCATTTAGAAAGGGCTAATTTTATCAAAGTTTGGAGTGTAGTGTAATGTAGTGAAGTTAAAAGCAAGAACAGGAACCTGCAAATCCATAGCACACTTAGCTACTGCCATAACGGAAACTTTTGAAACCAATTTTGCAGCATTATCCTGAAATACAGCAGTACTATATTCTCTCAAAACTTTGGTTGAAAATTCATAGCTTGCGAGCTTCCGTTGATGGCGCCATTTCTCTCCATCTACTGCAAAGATACCGTCACCAAAAAGATCTCCCATTATCTCAGTATGGGCACCCTGTATCGCCACAACACCAAAATTTCATATGCACATAGAAAGAAAAGATAATAAAGCCCAAAGGTAAAAGAATTTATACCCTTCCATAATTAGGGAAGTTGGTTCTTAGTATATATTCGACATTAACTGGATCAGCCGTATAAATCTCAATATGCAAAGGCATAATCTGTCGGAAAGTGCTCTGCTTCATAGCCAGGGACGTTTGGTAATCAAAAAGCCTATTGAAGTGAACGAGCTGGTGTAACATTAGACCAGCTACGGGAGGCCGTTCGTCCTTTAAGATTAATTCTGGAGTGTGAAGGAAAAAGAATAAAGCTGCAAATATTAACAGAACCAAAGTTAATGCTCCAAGCAGAGCTAGAAGAAAAGGGGTTGAAATGAAAAAGGCTATGAGAAGTAAGATGACAGCGGAAGAAATAAAGAAATCTCCCGTGGTGGGCTGGGCAAGGGAAAAGAAGAAAAAAAAAAAGCTCAGAAGTAAACCATCCTTTCTGATATGTTTTTCAGATAGCCAGATGATTTGAGAGATTGGTATCTAAATTTTGCCTCAAGGAACAAGTAGGTGTCAAGGATGCTATCGGGTCATTTTCGTATTTTAATTGTTCCATACTTTGTTGATATCTCGTTTATCTTTCGTTTCATAAAAGGACGTGATAACCAATTGTTGAAAGGAAATACTTCTGGTCAATCACAAATTTTTTATGCTCATGTGAGTCTGACTTTTTGATCCGTTATCTTGTGTCCACGTTCATAATTTGGTCTTAGGTCTGTAACCACGGTTGCTTTGGGATTATATGCAGTGGACCCTTGAACTAAGAAAACGTGTAAAAAAATGCCTTCCAAAATAATGTGAAACATAAACTAAAAGTTTTTCCAGGCATTAGTACAAGAATGATTTCATTTCTATAAGGCATTCGGGAAATATCCCTTTGCTTGCAGCAACAAGCTATGTTACAACTTGTCTTTTCAAAAATTGTGGGAAAAATATTTGGATAACCAATTAAAGACATTTCCTTCCAGCAAAAAAGGAAATAAATAAATAAATAATTCAGTTTGTTAAATTGAATAGCAATTTCCTTTGGCAAAAGCTACTGGCCTATTTTGTCAATTTAAGATTACCATCAAGATGGAACTTTACCTCTGTCATGCATTTCCCTGGTCTTTTTTTTTTCTTTTAAATGTTAATAGTTGCCTTTGTGCCCTTGAATGGTATAGCCGCCCGCAAATCTTAGTTTCATTTTCCTTTTTGAAATCATGAACAATTAGAAAAAAAAAAAAAAAAAAAGAAGAGGCCAAATAAAAATAGACTCATTATCATCAATTTTGTGCATCCAACCTGTAACCTATCACAGTAATGCAAGGTACCTTCACCCTTTATCTCGCTCTTAAATACATTTAAGAACTTTACTATCTCGCCATCACAATTAGCTCGGCCATCATTCAATAGAGAATTCAAGAACGACCCCATCGACCTCAATCATGCTACAGCTTGCGACTTTTTTGCTAATACTTCTTTCTTTTATTAGGACTCTAGCTCTCCTCGCATCATCAAAGCTACAAGCTTTGCCATAGATGTCACATTAGTTGGTATAAAAAAGCATTGTTTCTCGGTTCCAAATCAATCAAACACTGTGCTACCCTCTCGCCTAGTTCTATACTCCCGTAAATCTGACGGCCTCAAAGTAATGCTCCCCAATCAAACACATCCGGCTCTATCAGCATACTTCTAACAAGCTCTTGAGAACGTCGCCTATGCAAGCATAGTGGTCAAGCTGTGGTTCCGTTGACTAAACACGCCTTATCATGTAAACACTGGAGACCTTTCTCTACCAAACCAGACGGAGCCCCAGCTGACAATAACCCAACAAATGTGACAATATTAGTCTTCACACCCATGGCTTCCATCTCTTCAAAGGTGTCAAAAGCCTCCTTACTGTACTCATGGACTGCAAATGCAGAACACATAGCAAGTCCATGACAAGTTATCCCTTGTTAGGTATCTATTTAAAGACCTCATATGCCCTACCCACACTACCACATTTACCGTACATATGAATCAATGCTGTTCCAATTACCACATCACATTCAACACCACTTCTCCTCAAGTAACTAAGTATCGATTTCCCGCTGTCAATTGCACCAAGGTAAGAGCAAGGTGAAAATACACTAGCCGTTGTAAATTTATCTGGTTTAACATTGGCATTACTTAAATTCTGCTTTTCAAGGAACAATTGTAAGGCTTCCTTTTCCACTGCCAGCCTGAAAGAAACTCGTTATCATCAAATTCCAAGTGGTAATATTCCTGTTCTCCACACTTTCAAACAATTTCAATGCCATATCAAGATTCCGCCTTTCAAGCACCACTAACCATTTAATTACAAGAACCATCCCTGTTCAGCGTTTCATGTAACGACATCTTAGCAGTATTCAAAAATACACATTGAGAACAAAACCTTACCGAAGATTTTTGAACGCAAAGGTCACAAGATGTTACGAGAAGAAAGTTGGCAACAGCAGAAATTGTTAAAAAGAGTAGTTGTTGGTTACCTATTCTGTTACTTTTCTGCTATTTTTGTAAGCTTCTATATAACGTACAATCTTGGATGAAGGAGATTATGTGAATACAATTAGCCATTTTCTCCCGACACTCTCTTCTCTTTAACTATTTCATTAATATTCAAGAAGCTCTCGAAGATTGTTCTTATTTTGCAGTTTTCCTTAGATTCTTCTAGGGTTGATTGTTGATTTACTTGCATCACAAGACCGTGCAATTAATGATTTTTCCATGAATGCGACACGTTAGATGGCTATAAAGCCTCCTAGAGCATTACTTTAAAAGAAAATGAAACGAAAGGCAATCCAATCAAACGCCATAAAAAGCATTTGTTTGAAAGGAACTAGATGGAAAAGAAAAACTATAACATGGTCGCTGATTTCGGAAGCGCATGCTCTAATCATGATATTACATAAAGTGTAGGGTTCTTTATGAATTTGGAAACATCGTGTAGCAAAGAGAACAGGAATCTGAGAGGGCAGAAAAGAATGAGATCTGTAATAAGAAACTCTTGACCGTTTTTGGGTAGTTTTGAATAAGTCATTTTGTAGGCATGAATTTATTTGAACTCCCTCAAACTCCGGCGTTCATCGATTATGCATGAGACGCTATTCTTGAGCGCTGGAAATTAAGGTTCAAGCATGTTTGATGAAGAGAATGGAGTAACCAAGAGATTCAACGAGCGGGAGATACAGACGACATTGTTTAACTGCTCAAATTGCGCCTTATTGGGCATGATTTTTCTGTTGACATTGTTTGGTGATGGTTTGTTCCAGGGCTGAGAAGCACGTTTACCAAAGATGTGATGCCAGAGTGTTTTGGGATTAAGACAGCCAATGCCCAAACTTTCACTTGAACGAGCAATTCTTAACAGGAAAAACAAGATCCATCTAACAGGTAAGTAGAAGAAAGAGGACAAACGACGTTATAGAAATACACCATTTTTCCAATTTCATTTACAGAGGGGAAAAAGTAAAGACACAAGGATAATGGAAATAATACTTTCCGACTTTATGGAACTATAGTTAGTAGTTACACTTGCTGCAAGAACACCAAACGCAAAAAATGCGATTTAATTGACGATCCCAAATAAAATTTGTAAATCTGTAAAGATAAATACAAGGATGAAGTTAAAGCAGATGGAGCTCTTATTCTTCACAGGCTGGTCTACCGTCCAAGTGCACAGGGAGTGTAGCATCAAGGTGGTGACGTGCGATCCTAAAGAAAACCTTCAACCCCACGTCCTGCTCTAACCTCCCGATAAATCATGAGTGCTTCTTCCATTACTTGAGCTTGAGCCAGCAACTGAGCTCTTTTCTTCCCAGATGGATGTGTGGAGAGATAATCTTTCAGTGCTGAATCTCCAGTAATCTTTCCTAACTTGTCATACACTTTGGGGGCAACTCGAGGATCATACCCAGCAGATGCAAGCAACAACAGCCCAATGTAATCCGCTTCAAGTTCCATCCTATCATGGATCATAATAAAGGTTAAGTACTGGGGAGACCATGAGAATGACATTTAACGAGGTCACTTCCTGGAAATATTAAGAGTTATTTTGCGGGTAAACAGAAGATAAAAGGAAACAAAACTTTGAAGAGAGTTCATTTAATATATAAAAAAATGTAACCCAACTTCACACAAGCGAGAAAACCACACGTGTTTACTCTCGAGCAATATTATACGGATTTGAGTGAGACTTGATATGGGCATGTGCCAAAATGAGTGTACTTAATTTTTTTTTTAAATTTTTTTCTTATATTTGGAGGATCAGTTATATCCGAATATATATAGACACAAATTTTAAACAAAAATATTTAAAAAAATTTTTAAAATGGGGCAACATATGGGGAGGGGTAGGGTAGTAGATCAGCTGTGTTTAGGTGAATTAAATTGCAAAGCCCGTCTTAAAAGATAAAAGGAAAGAACGAAGGGATCTTTCATCAGTCCTCTGCCATATGTCTAAATTTGAGCACGATTAAACTGCACTAGTAAAAATTTGTGCTTCTTATCAAATAGAAGAAAATCCAGGTTATATTGGTAAATGTGTGAAGGCACATGTTTTTTTTTCCATTATTGAGCAGGGTAAAAGAATTTCTCGGAAACTTTCTTCTAGAGGAGTGGTTACCTATTTATGAGGCACGGCTCAATAATTGACAGATGGATTTCCACAGTAAATAGATAAGACAACATATTTCAGTAAAAGAATTTGATCAAGAATAGAAAAATGCGACTGTAAAGCTGCAAGCTTACAGAAATTCCAAGTCCCTCACTAGTCACTAGATATTGATTTCTATGAACCTTTCTTGTTTTTTTACAGGGGATAAGGCCTTACCCCTTTTGGGAATTATCAAACGTATAAACTAGATTAAAAGAATCACAGATTGGACAGTTGAAAGGAAGGTTTTCAGGAAATTTCAATATTGACTAAAACAATTCCCTTAAAAAGTATCATTTATTTTGTGAGCTCGAAAGAAGCATGAACAGCATGCACAAGAACTGATGGGACAGGTCAAAGAGCTTTAGCAATTCAGACATAAGGGATCCCAAAATTAGAAACAGTTTAAACTTGCTCAAAGCCACAAAAGGTATATAAAGATTTTACTTTTGAAGGGCAAGACAATTTTATTAACAGGAGAAAAGGTGCATAGAGAAGACTTCTGAATCTACACAAAAACCATTTCTAATCTGTTTGGCGACAGTTTATCCACTGGTTTTTATTTTCAGAACTCAGTTATTTGCATGCTTGATTAAAAGAGAGAGTATAGCACCTGTATCAAGCATGTTTACCGATGCCCACTTACCCTCAGATCTCACTGCCTAGGGAACAGATATGTTAAAAAGAAGATAAAATGAGGACAAAAGAAAAGTACATCACAAGTAAAACTCTCGAATTCTATTCCACGGTGGCTGATTTACTTGAGCAAATAGGACTCTAACAAGTCTAAAAGGGATTCCACTTGCCATTACATGGATTGACAGAGTCATTGGCTGTGCAATTTTTTTTTTTTTGTTATATCCACCACTTTGCAGAATGAAGAAGCAGCATGCAGACATTGGAAGAATTAAACTGGACCGTATATCTAAATGAAAAGTTACATTCAAAAATTTATGTAGAAAAGTTAATCTATCACTACAGATAAGGAGGTCACAAATTCTGGGTTTTCCATCATAGAATCAAATTATATATGTATGCATACACACTGCAAATGTAAAATCTATTGAACTTTGGCTTAAATATTAAGTACCATATGACCTGTATGGCTATTCATTTATACTTTCCCAGCACATTTTTTTACCACGAAACCACCTGATCTTAAACCATTTGATGGCAACAAAATTTTAGACAAAACTCTTGTTTACCAATCCTTCTTGAAAAACTCCAATTCGCTTTATTTACAATATAATTCAATTGATATTCTTCAAAAGAACAAATATCAAAAAGAAACATACCTCCGAGAGAAAGGAAGCCTCAAGAGGAGTGCTGACATTGTGTTGGCCACATCAGGCATAATGAACTGATAAAGTAACAACTGTAGGATGGCAAGCCACAAATTCTTCGTTATTGATTCAGCTATATGTCGAGCCACCGCATGTCCAACCTAATCAGGTAAACACAACGAAGAGACATCATTCCCACATCCAATAAAAAATGACAGCATAAAATGATAAGCAAGATATACCTCATGTCCAATTACGGTTGCTATCTCGGCATCACTTCTAAAATGCTCAAGCAGCCCCGTAAACACCACAATCTTCCCACCAGGCAAACAAAAAGCATTAACAACAGGTTCGTTAACAACCAAAACTTCCCAATTCAATCCTTCCAAATGAGACGTTGTCGGTTGTGATCCACTGTCTTGGCTTTTCTTCCTACTTCGCTGAACCCACTTATCATCAAGAATCTCATCTTCACGGGACCAGTTTGTCCCCAATTCTCCTTCCCTCTTACTCAACGACGCTATTGTATCATGTCCACTCTCAATTCCAAGCGAACTCTCCGGCGATGCATACTCCAAATCACTCCATATTTGATCACGGCTCAACCCTCTTTGCAACGAATCAATAATATCTTTAGCTATCAGCCTCACTCTCACGCTTTCCGGGTGCATTGCAGGCAATATCTTTCCCTTAAAAGCTGCTTTCAGTTGCTCAAATTGATACTCTCCCATCTTTTTCTCAGTCTCTTTAGACAAAAGCACTAAATGTTTTCGCTTTGTATAAGGAACAGTTTCTAAATTACCAAAATATAAAGTAATCAAAACCCCTGAACCAATTAAGACAACAATCAACGCATTCGTTGGATTTGGGATCCACCTTTGCATACCCCGTCGCCTAAAATGTTGAACACGGTGTCGATCGACATAGTAAAATCTCTTGGCCCCATTAAGAAACGGATTATAAGAATAGTTATTAGAAAATTCTAGCCTTCGTGAGATAGAAGAATATGAAGAGAACCCAGAAAACTTAGCTCTATTAGCAGATGAAATGGAAGACCCAAGGTTCTGGGAGATTATTGAAGACGAATCTCGGATTGGAGATCTGAAAATAGGCCTTGAACTGAAACTATTGCGCAAGGCATTAAGTGCAAGCTTTGCCCTTCTGCAGCATGCCATGATGTTGGAAAACAGTAGTATGTCTTTACCAGAGAGTTGAAGTCATTCAATGTTTGTTTCTGATTCTTGTTCCTGCAAAGAAAGTGAGGCAACCCGCAGCGGATAGAACCAAAAGGAAAAATCGAGAGAAAAATTGTGAGAAAAAAATAGGTAAAAAGCGAAAGTGTTTGTCTTATAAATAACATAAAATAGCAAGAACCAAGAGGTATGGCCTGCGTGGGTCAGTGTGTGGAGTCGTCTGGAACATGCATACACTACCAGGAGAAGTGGGGCAGTTCCCGTACATTTTCGGGATTCAGTTATATATTATATTATATATATGGATCTTTTCCTCTCTGATAAGGACAATATAGTATGAGAAAACTGAAACAAAATCGTTTCTACGCGATGTGGATGAAATCTAGTTTTGTTTGGAACGGATGTTGGCTTTGCTGCTCCAAGCATTTTACTAACTTCGACAGTTTTAAACCGTAATTGAAATTAATGACAACTTACAATAAATTTTCTATACTCACAAGTATTGAGGGTTCGAGGTAGAGAGAGATAATTCTGTTAACAAGTGAGAAGAGATATAGAGAGAGAAAGGTTCGAGTAGTCCCTAGAGTGTTTAATGCAACGGCAACCGATAGTAGACAAGGCAAGAAAATGGGCGGGCAAGGCTGTGTTGTAGAAGTCAACTTATAAATGTCAAAAGTCGTCATTTTTGCATAACCTAAAAGTCACAAATGTCCTTGGTAAACATATGATTATTTGTAGAGATAAGTTTCAATGGGGACATATCTTTTAAATGATGTATTTTGGTTGACTATAAACATCAAACCCCATTTTTAGAGAAAGCATCCCAAAATTATTAGAAAGAAATCTTCAATATTACTAATTGTAGGATTCTTAAGTCTTCATTGTATCTTAGGAATGTTATTACCTTAAATTGTTAGCGAACTTTGTCGTAAGATAAATAATTTTTTAAAGAAAGTGATTCATTATGTCTTGATTTCAACTTCGTTTCTATATAACCATCTATATTTTTTTACAATAATTTTAAAGACTTTAGATGACCACAGAGAGGAATAACGCCAATAAAGTGATGAATTAAGAGTTCGTGAAATCGGATCGATTTGATGGTACTAACTTCAATTGATGGAGGATAAAATGATGCTTGTTCTTACTGTGTTGAACATTATATTCTTGATCCAAAATTGAAATCAACAGATGATCTTGCCAATGATGCAAGTCTCGAAGAAAAGGAGAAAGTGGCACAAGAAAAGAAAAAAGCAAGAGGAAGATAAGTTCACTTGTAGGGGACATACCCTAAAGATCTTTACATGTATATCAAGTCTCCCGTTATGATTTAGAAGTCGTTGAAGGAAAAATACAACAACGAAAAGTAAGTTATAGACAATTTTTTCATGATGAAATATTTTGAATTCAAAATGGTTGATAGCATACACATTATGGAAAAAATTCATAGACTACAAGTTTTCATTTGTAGGCTTCATGACCTAAAGCTTATAGTTCCTGAATCACTATAAGTTGAGACAATAATTTCTAGATTGCCTTCAACTTGGAATAAGTGTAGGAAAAGAACTCCTTCATAAGGCTGAGGATGTCACTATTGGAAGATGCTAAGGCATTTGCACATTAAAGAAGAAACTCAAAAGTGCGATGTAGTGTATCTTTCTCCAAATTTTAAAGTTTATTATGTAAGTGAAAGCAAGAAAAAAAAAACTTAGAAAGATAAACAAAAGGTCTCACCTAATTTAAGGACAAAAAAGATAAGAAAAAGAAATGATTATGTTATCATTATAACAAAATGAGCACTACATTAAAGACTGAATACTTCGCAAGAAAAGCAACCACTCAAAGGAAGCTTTCAGCTTTAAGGTAAATGTTGTCAACCAAAAGGACTTAATGGTAATGGTTACTATCTAAAGTATGCACGTCGGTATGATTATCAAAATTAATATGGCATCGCATGCTAAGAATTGTGAGTGGTGGCTTGATTAAAGGGCTATTGTCCATGTATGCGATGACCAAGACCAATTCAAAAACTATAAAGAAGTTTGTAAACTCAAGTCGCTTATGGGCAACAATAACTCAACTGATGTACTCAGACAAGGGATGGTAGAATTGAAGTTTGCTTCTAAAAAGAAATTCACTTTACTAAATTTTGTTCTATTCGATTGCTTCAAGAAAATTCAAAAACAAATTGCCTTAAGAATGGTTTTTTTCTTGAAATCTTACAATTTTGCTCAAATTTTTACCCATGTGTAGGGGCGTGCAGTATCTAAATTTACTCCAATTCACTGACCAAGATGAAAATGTTTAGTTAATCGGTTGGCCATTGAAATATGTTCGCTCGATTAATGAAAGAAAAATTTTTAGAAATTCAATTATTGATTAATTTGATCGATTAGATGAAATTAATAGAATTAACCAATTTTATCCTAAACAGCAATACCCTATGCCATTTAGGATATACGTTTTTTAATTAAATAAAAATTTTAAAATATTAAAATCCCTAAAACTTAAAAAAAAAAAAACTAAAACCTTAAAAATATAAACTCATTTCAACTTTTCTAATTTTCTTTTCCTTGGAGTACCTTAAGCCCTAACTAGTCTAACTCTTCTTTTTTTCTCTCTTTTCTTCTCCAAGCTTAAAATTTCTCCCTCTCATCAAGTTCGCACAAGCATAGACCTCCCTAGTCCTTTCCCTAAATTAAGTTCCTCTACCAATTGGTCTGCCTTTTCTTGAGTTTTGACTTTCTCAACTTTCTCTCTCACAGAGGGAAAAGTCTTCTGACCTTGAGTAACTTTTAAGATTTAATTTAAAGAACATACCTCTAGCCGTTATTGATCAAGTAACATGACCTTGCTCTAAGCAACGAACATGATTATTCTATATAATTATTTTAGTTTATTTCTTTAATTTTTGATAATTACCTTATAATGGTGCACAAGCAATTATATAGACTAGACTAAGGACCTATACTAGTAGACTAATTAGAGTTGTATCCTACCATCAATGAGTCTGTCTATTAATTAGATTCCAAAGTAAGAGTAATTACTTTAACTCTTATCATTACAGTTTTATCATGAATAGGATTTATCTAAATAATATCACCTTAATTATAATTAAATAATTATTTTGATCTACTTAATTATTATGTGGGCCACGTAAAGTTTAACATTCTCACACTTGGCTCATATGATAAACCAAGAACTTAAATAGGTGATATTTAAATCCAAAACTTTAATATGGCCATATGTTACTTTAGCCTAATAGAGCACTCTATGAGATAATACTTTATGAATAAAATTTTATGTAATTATTCAAGATTCAATCAATATGTAATCTTTATATGCACAAATTGAAACATATCTATAAACTCTAAAAATATGAAAAAAAAAAAAAACAAAATTAAAAAAGCCAAAAAACATCCTATCAGAATTTAACTAGCTTCATATGATCCACATGAAATTCAAATTATTTTGTTAACAATGTTTTAGTCATGGCATCAGATACCCACTTAGAAAAACGTACTTATAAGAGTTGTCACAACAAGATACTTTATATTTATTTGCTCGCCACAACTCACATCTTTTATTATTTTTAGAAAAACATATTATATAAGAGTTGTCATAATAGATTTTTAATAGCCTTCATGACAACTCCCAAACTAGAGATAAAATATTTTAACCTTAGTGCCCATGATGTTACTTTATACATAATTCATTTGGCAACTTTCATATGATTAAAGCCAAGATTACTTTAATATTCACCAAGCATTTCTACTACAACCTTTAGATACCTAATTTCGTTTGGGCCTCCATGCCAGTATTTCGGGGCATCATCAAAGCTGAATGTATAAGCTCGAATCCAATCTCCATCATTACTAGCCAAGGTAAGGTCATAAATAATTTAATTTAAAGTGAAGTCTTACAAAAAATATTTATTAAATAAAATAGGTCCCACATACTTATTGAATTAATTTATTTGAGCATATCTTATTTAATTGTATTGAGTTATAAATTATTTGATATAAAGCCAAGCCTTATAAAAAATATATGCATTAAATAAAATAGGCTCACATGCATATTTAATTAATTTATTTGTGCGCATTTTATTTAATTCTATTAGGTCATAAATTATTTAAGTTAAGGCTAAGCCTTATAAAAAATATAAATTAGGAAAAATAAGGCTACGTGCATTTTTAATTAATTTATTTAAGGCTTATTTTTTTTAATTATGTTGGGCTAATTTTTCAAATATTTTAAATTCATGCTAGGCCTTATTACATTTATTTTGATCCAACATGTCCATTTATGTAATTAATCTTGGGCCTATTGGATTGGTTTAATGAATTTTTTTTAAGGCCCAATTAGCTAGATGGTGGGACACTTTGAGGAAACTTGGATCCTTAAAAGAGTATTCTTGATAATGCAACACCATTTGATACCCAAGTATGATACTGTGATCAATTAAAGATGGTAAGCACACTCCATGATACTAGGTGAGTCATTATTTAACAAGGAAAAATATCAATTGCCCTCACTTAGGTCTATTTCCCCTCGCTAATTGAATTCCCTTTAAAATAATTTTTTGTTGCTTGGCTGATTTCATGGAAAAAAAAAATCACTTAAAAAATATTGCTTTAGCGACCACTTGATTTTTGGTTTTCACGCCACCATAGGTAGAGAAAAGAACCAAAGCAAACAAAAAAAAGGTTTTAGGAAGGTTGGTCAAGTACTTTGAGCAAATAGGTAACGGTTTTAACAAGCTTTTTGGTATATTCTCTTGGCCTATTTTCTTCATTTTTAATATTTCATTGCATTCAAATATCATTTTAGGAAGCCCTTTACATGTATCCATGAACCTAAAGTAGGATCCATGCATTTATTTTTGTCTCACTTGGTGATATGTGATTTCATATTGTTTTGATGATGCTTTAGTAAGGCTTGGGTGATCAAAAACTCCATTTTGCTTTGACCATTTTAAAACAATCCATGTTTTATTGTTTCATGGTATTTTGTTTCACCTTTGATCCTTAATCTTGGAATAGATACTCATTTTTAACATGCCATGATGTGATTATATCCTTGTTTATTTTTAGCCATGTTTGCTTGTTAAAATGACTTGGATGATGCTATTTTTGTTCTTTTTTGTGCTCGATGCTTTTGCCATGATTTTAGCTTACAATGTGTTTGCAAAAATGCTTGCTTATTGTCTCATTGTTGTGTGCTTTGCTGTCTTGGAGAAAAATACACTCCAAAGTTGGACAAAATAAGCTTAAATAATGAGATTAATATTTGTCTATTATTTTTAACAAATTAAGGCTTTAATCTTGAAATAATAATAAGCTTACATGTTTGAATTCATGGCCTAAAGAGGCTTCATAAAAATTGTTTTCCAGTTTTCATAAAAAACTTTGTTTTACAAAGTGTTTGAAGCAATGTCTTATTTTGAGTCTTGGACTTATTAATCAAGTGGCATGGATAACAAACTATTTATTGGCTTACTCTTCAAAATTTTAATAGGTCTATTACTCCACTGCCATGGACCCTAAAATAATGGACATTCGCTTGTCCGAGACATCAATATATGACTAGGAAGTCCCTAAACCAAAAGATCCCTTATTTTGATATTAACAGCACTTGACCCTGACTTGAAAAATAATTTCCAAATCATAAATGATTTTTTTGAATTTTTCTAGAAAAAAGTAAGGGACATTTAAAACTTGTACCCCTTTAAGCCAATTGCATAGCCTATAACTACTAGTTGTTCTGGGATCCAGTTACCTTATGTTTAGATTAATTATAAACCTACACTTTAATTGGTCAAACCCAATGCTTGTAAATGTCTTTAGCTAGATTTTAATTTTTCCATAATTCAAATAAAGTTCCAAAAATTGATTTAGTTGAAACTTTTTTAAGACATTAATAGCAATTTTAATGCATCACTTCATAAACTTAGGTGAAGGTATATGATTTCTAAAATTATAGTGCTTTCTTTATCTCTATTTGTGGACATTAATAGCAATTTTAATGCATCACTTCATAAACTTTGGTGAAGGTATATGATCTCTAAAAAGTGCTTTCTTTATCTCTATTTATGGATGTGTCAATTTGCCTTTTTCTTAATTCAACTAACATAAGTGTCAAACTCAAGAGTTTAAAAGACTCCATTATTGATAAATCTCCTAAATTTCTTTGTGAAGATATAACACAATCTTTATTTCATAACTTAAAGGAGTTTTCATATATAGCATATATTTTACGATCAAAAATCAAATGAATAGTTAATAATCTATTCTCATAATCAAGATCCAAGTCAATGACGATAAAAACTAATAAAATATTTTTTAATTATCAATTTATCTAAATTAAGTAACTTAAAACATTATTGTTAATACCAAATTAGTAATTTGGCTTATTAACAATGACACCATCCTTTATGTAGTCAAAATTTACATACGATAGTAAAATATCAATTTACATGTCATAACAAATTTCAAAACAATTACTCAATTTATACATTCTATGACTTATTTAATTTCCATAACATAAAATACGTATAAAGATGTGCATTTAACTTTAAGCTGAGAGTAAATAAGGATTGGCCACTTTATAGGAAAGTACATATTGCCAATAAAATCTCAATATGCTAAAATATATTACCATAAATTAAATTTCTAAATATATGTGCTTAAAATATTTTTAATCATTTAATCATCATAAATATTAAATAAAAATAAATAAATTTAGCGTGAAATAATTATTCAAATGAAAGAGAAAGAAAAAAATGAGCATAAGAACCAATCACATGTGCTACACGCGTTACCTTATCATGGGGCTTTTTTTATCTTTTTTTCTTCCATTAACTAGGTCTTCTTGATTCGACTTCGACATATTTAACCTATGAGGTTTGTTTAAAATTGCCTCAAGTTTTTCATGGTTTTCTTTTGTTTAATGTCTTTCATTGTTTTTCATTTATTTCAATGCCATCAAAACCATGATTTGACAAAAGGCCATATAGTCTAAAAGCACATATCAAGTATTTCTTACATTTTCCTTTTAACCACCTTTTGCTCATACTAAAACTTTGAAACACATAGGTTACAGACACATAAGGTCTATTTTCCAATGTAACAAGAGAACATTAAATAATTGTATTTTCCAATGTAACAAGAGAACACTAAATAATTGTAATTCAACATTCAAAATAAGAACCCTTGTATAACCATGTTTTAAGTCTAATTTCATCCAAGAATTTCAACTAAAAGCAAACAAATCGTATTTGACCGAAAGATCATAAATTTTGTTTTCACATTTTGGTTTGGTAAATATGCAAAAGAGAAATTTATTTAACATATCTTTGTGATCTGAACAGCATAGCCTGAGAACTTGGCTTTGATACCATATATAAAATTCAATTTAAAAAAGTACATTTAGCTATTATTGATCAGAAACACAAGCTTGCTCTAAGCACATGAACATCAATATTTTATATAAACCTTCTAGTTTATTTTTTAAATTTTTGATAATTAACTTATGATGGTACATATAAAACTTATATAGACTAGAGTAGGAACCTATATTAGATAATTAATTAAGGTTGTATCTTACTATCAATGAATCTATATTCTAATTAGATACCAAAGTAAGACAAATTACTTTAACTCTTATCACTAGAGTTTTATCTTGAATATGATTTATCTCACCTCCACTATAATTAAATAATTATCTTGGTCCCCTTATTTATCATATGGACCACATTAAGTCTAATGGAACTGAGTTTTTCTACCTTCTTAAGTCTCAACTCTCCCTCACATAGGTCTTTTTCGAACTAAGAAATCTAGTTCTAACATTGCTTTTCTTGTGTTTTAACAGCTTTCTTTGTTGTGTTTAACTTGCTAACTCTAAATATTTTTGTTATGTTTTGTGGATCTATCATTTTGAGTTAGGTAGTCACTAGTTTTTATAACTATTTTGTTGCTCATAGCTTCACTTTACAATCACTAATTCTAGTAAGGTTATTGATTCGACATTCAACGCTTCATTTTTAACCATCTTTCAAAACACAACAAATCAAGCTTTTCCTTGCTAATCATCACTTTCACTCTGCTCTATTTATGTTGAATACAAATTACTATATTCTGACATAATAAATTGATGAGCAATGTATAGTTATTTACGATAAAGTGTGATATCATGTTAAACGCATTGTATTATTGTTTACTTCTGTATGTTCTATGTTTTCTTCTTTTTCGATTCTATTTGTTGTAGTGTATAGTGATGAAATTATGATTTAATATATTATTTACTTATGTGTAAACAATTTGTTTTTTTATTTCTTTGTAAATGTTCACTGAAACAAACTCCGATCAACTTAGTGCTAAACCTCCCAGTCCTATTAACATAGAGCAACATGGAAGTTCAATAACTGAAGCTTTTAGTCCAGCTCAAAAGCAAGCTCTGTCTACTTAGAAAAGAAAAGCCATGCCCCAAGGTTAGAAGTATGGTTTCATTTTATTAAATTTGTTACAAGTGAGGGTATTACAAAGGGTAAATGTAATTATTACAATACAAAATTTTTTTGTGATGTAAAGATACATGACACTGGTCACTAAAACAACACATTAACAAATGTAAGAAAAATCTTGCTAATGACAATGTTGACAGTGCTCAAACCAACTAGTTTCACATAATAGGGTGTTAAAAGGAAAGGGCAAATTACAACTTGGAAATTTGATCAAGATGAAATTAGGAAAAGTTTAGCACAGATGATTATGATTGATGAATTACCCTTTAATTTCGTAGAAAATAAAGGCTTTAGAAAATTGATATGACAAGTCCTAGGTTTCATATTCCTTCAAAAACTATGGTGACAAGGGATGTTTATCAACTTTATTTAGATGAGAGGATAAAAATGAAATAGTATTTGAGAAATTCATGTGCAAGAATTTGTCTAACTACAAACATGTTGACATCTTTGCAAAGAATTAATTATTTGTGTCCATAGCACACTTATTGATAACTATAAACATTTAACTTTGTCCAGCCTTCTTAATTGGTTTTTTCTCGATTTTATGGTCTATAAGAGTCATTTAACTTCAACCCTCTTGGATGAGGCCTTTGCATTTGGAGGAGTTGGGTAGGCTTAAAAATGTTTAATTTTGGAATTTAGGCCTTTACTTATCTTGATAACTTAGACCTTATTTTTTTAATTTAATGAAATTTGCAAAAATATTAAGATTTTGGGACAAATATTATCATGATGCTTTGAACCTTGATTTTTCAATTTGATAAGAAGCAGCCAAATTAAAAAGATGGTAGGAAAGTAAGGCATTTTTATGGAATTTTTCAAAATGTAGAAAGGTATAATTGGAGAAAAAGACATTTGCGTAATTTATGAAAAAATAGCTTTTAATATTATTTTTTTTCTTTTCTTTCTTGTTTAACATTTCTCATCTTCTTGTTTATATTTCATTTGAAATTTTTTTAAAAAAGAAAAAGAGAAAACTTTTATTGTTCTTGACAAAAGGTTTTTACATCTTCATTTTGTCAATGGTCTGCTGTGGTATATGTTGTTGGTTTAATTATTGTCAAGCATTGTCTTTAAGCTTGAGAATCCAAAGTCACTTGATCAAAAGCGATAGTTGAGCTGAATTTTTCATTCAATGAACCAACTTTAAGCCAACCATTCTTGCCTTCTATTTTATATTGATAAAAACCCAAGATTACCTTTGGCTCGGTTTAAGTAATAGGCCATGGTCAAAGTCTAGTTTTCTGAAAAAGGAAAAGGAAATCTAATAGATTAAAGTTAAAGCTTGAATTAGGTTATGGGCTATAAGGTCATCATACATTGCATTTAAAAAATGTGTCATTTTTAATCCTTCCCCTAGAGTGATCGAATCTGTGAAGGAAAAACAATCAAGTTTTATACATTTTGAGATGTTTGACCAAAACCAAGGAAAGCTTTTTAAAAAATATTGTGTAAACTTTTAAAATTATTTTGATACTTGGCTAAAACTAGGAAGATTTAATAAACAAAGTCTTAAGCCCATTCTACAGTTGGCTGAAACTAGTAAAAGTTAAAAAGGATGATAAACATTTTTGGTATATACTTGTGTTTGGTTGAAACTAAGAAGATAATAAAAAAAATGATAATAATGAAATGTTTTAAAGCTTATTCTATAGTTAGTTGAATAGAGAACTAAGAGAATATGATATGAATCTTTAGGTTTTTCTTTGAATAAAAAAGGATGAAAAAAGAGTAACAAGAGATGTTTGTGATGAATCATTCATTAAAAAAATCAAAGGCGTCTTGTTGAGGTCTATTTAGTATTTTTTTCTTAGAAATTGTAAAAACAAAATTGATTATTTAAAATCTTCTATTTTATTTAAATAGGTTTTTAAAACACATTTTGCACTGCAAACATCACGGCCAAGTGGTGCTTTTGGATACTTTATCCATGGTGTTTGGATATTATCATCTCAAGTCAAGGTTGCCTAAAATCACTGTCGAAGGCTCGGTTATTTTTTCCTATAGTACGTAAGCGTTCTACAAGCCTATGTAAATTTCGTGCCCAAAGCTTAAACCCCTTTCAAATTTTGTTTGGTCACTCTCTTGAGCTCTCAAGATGTTTAAGAAAAATGTTATTGATGTCCCGCTTCATTTACTTTGTTTATTTATTGAATTAATTAGTTAATTCTGTAATTGTTTGAATTTATTTGCCCTATAATTTGTGATTGAATTGCCATTTCCATGATTATAAATTTAAATTCATTTTAAAATAAAGCAATATTCTCAAACTAAGGTCTTTTCCTTTTTTTTTTTTTTTGTTACACTAATGGAAAAGATTATGAAAAATTCTTTTAATTCAATAATTATATTTTTAAATAAAAACTCATACAATCTTCAAGCGATTAGGGGTCATAAAAATTTTGATATTATTAAATTCAATCTTTTAAATAAAAATCATTTCCTTTTTAATTCTTTTACTGCAATGTTTAGTTCCATGCTAAATAATTTCTCATATTATTCATCTTGATTAAATTGACATTTATTATCATGTCATGACACATTCATATTTATCTTTTTATATAAAATAAGGTAATGTCTTTGGGTTAAGGTCTTTTCATGAATCTTTTGCTAAATTATTAGTGAAGGTCTCAAAAATTGCCTTAATCCAAAAATATCCTTATCAAAATGAAGAATAAAAAATTACTTAAAATTAAAAACTCCTATATTTTAAGAAACTATTAGGAGAAAATTTTCAAAATTATGAAAAATCAAAATTTTTGAATAAAATCAAATATAAAAATTTTTAGGGGATTATGGATAAATATTGAAAAATCAAAATCATAAAACTTGAACTTAGGATAAAATATGGTTAGTAGCTACCAATTTTGAGGTATCGTGGGAATATTAGTGTTTCCCTATGTATAACCAATTCCCAAGCCTAACTCCTTTTTTTTTTGGTTTAACATACAATCAGTCTTTTTAAAATAAATTTAAAAATTTTAAAGGGATTGATTTTAATAGGTGTTCAATCAAACTTAGCCCAAAAATATTGGTGGCAACTCTAAATTCCTAGCATTTTGTACTAGCCTTATAAGAATAGTCAGATGAATGATTCACTTAGACAACCCTACCCCATTTTTAAAACAAAAACTATTTTTATGCTTTTACATGCCAAGTTCGCATCCAGCACTTCATGACAATAATGATTGGAAATTGAATAAACAATCATACATTTTTATCCAATTTCAAATCATTGTTCACTTTAACAATTGATAATGCAAGTGCAAATGATGTTGTTGTTGGTTATTTGAGAAAAACTTTTTGGGCAATAAGCGGTTGCATTTTAAATGGTAAATACCTTCAAATAAGATACCTACACACATTGTGAATTTGATTGTGGTTAGAAGTTTGAAAAAAAATGCATAAATCTATTGCACGTGCTAAGAGGCTAATAGATATGTGAAGCAATCTTTGGCTAGATTACAAAATTTTAAGGAGTATGTCGAGATGGAACATACAGAAAGTAAAAAAAAATTGTTTATGTCTTGACATTAATACCAAGTGGAACTCTAACTAGTTGGTGTTAGATTATGCTTGGAAATTTAAAAGAGCTTTTGAGAGATTCAAAGAGCAAGATAACAATTTTAAGGCTAAACTTAAATTAGGGGAAAGTTTACCTATTAAAGAGGATTGGATTAGTGCTAGAAATTGACTAGACTTCTTAAAACTCTTCTATAAACACACTATGCTAGTTTCTGGCATTTTGTATGTCACATCTAATTTTTTTTTGATGAACTTATTAAAATGGATTGTCTTCTTGGAGATGCCCAATTAGCTAATGTTATTGAATTTGGTGTGATGGCCATGGCGATGAAAGAAATATGATAAATATTGGGGTAACATTGACAAGACGAATATGCTTGTTTTTGTTGCGGTTGTTCTAGATCCTAGACATAAATAAGTATGTGGATTTTGTACTTAAAGAAATGTTTAATGTTGAAAAAGGTTCATAAATGGTGAAAAATCGAATGAAGTTTTATATGAATTGTATAAAAAATATAAACTCTCGCTTTCAAATGATAAAGGCTAATCAAGTGTGATAACATGTACTTCTATAAGAGAATAACAACAAAAAATGAAGAAGCTTATAAGAGAAAGGTTCAGAAACATGTCATTGGATTTGGTGGTGAGGATAACAAGTCAAAATTGGATAGATATCGAAATGAGGTTAATGAGGATGATATCAATGATTTTGATATTTTAGGCTAGTGGAAACTCAACAACCCAGGTTTTTTATCCTTTCAAAGTTGGCTAGAGATGTGTTAGTTATTACGGTTTCTACTATTACTTCCAAGTTTGCATTTACTATCAGGGGATATGTGCTTCGTTCATTTAAGAGTTCTTTAATTCTTAGAGTTGTACGAGCCCTTGTGTGTGCTCAATATTGGATTCAAAATTTATCAAATGAAGACATCAACATTTTGAAGAAGAATTGCAAGAACTTGACAAAATTGAATATGATATAGTTACTAATTTTAATTTTCTTTAATTTAAGGACTACAATTCTACAAATACTTTTGCGAGCATTACAACTTATCAATAAGTTGTTTTTCTTTAGGGTATTTAGATTTCCCTTGGAATGCAATAAACCTTACTATTAATTCATGGGCTACTATTAGTTGAAGGTAAGATATTTGTCTTAATAAGTTACAACGTACTTCATATTATTTAATTTATTTTTTATAATACTATTATTTTGTTATTTTTCATATATTTTGTAGGAAAATTAGAGCTAATGGATAGAGGTGGACTTGTGGAGAGCTTTTAGATGAATGGTTGTAATTCGTGTCTCCTTGATTCTAAGGCAACCTGTGAGAACAAAATGTTGAAATCAACAACACACGAACTGTGGACTGTGTGTAATTGCACGAACATAAATAAACCGGCTTGTTGATGTAAAATATATAAAACCACGAGCACAAGTAAATTGGCTTCAAGGCGTGTAACTATGCCACTATCTTTAAGGTTTTATTCACCTTTACCGCTGTGTGTGCAAAAGGGTTTTTGACGTATAGACATTCAGGATACAACGAAGCCCAATGACTAATTGCGTATTGCACTAACAAAAACAGTCCACTAGGCATTGAGCAGTAGATTACAAAATTAACAAAACTTCGATAAAGATTTTCTGTAGCAAGTCTTTATAGAAGAAATCCAAAAGAATTTGACAATGGGAGAGAATAAAGATTGAAAAGTTTCAATAACATTTTCTTGCTACACATAGATACTTATATATAGGCTACTACATGTCTGTTTAAACAAACACAACTTTGTCTGAAGTTACTTGTCTGTACAGACACATGTGTTAGAATAAGCATGTTTGTTTAAAATAAATAATTAGAAATACTTACAGACATGATTCTTGGTTCTGACATGTCTTATTTGAATAAATCCAATCTTTTCATAATAATCAGAGAAAAAATAAAATTAATTAATGAGCTGCACATGCACGTGTCCAAGTGCCAAATGCCAAGTGTCGTATAATATAATAATAAACAAATAACCCACCTAGGCTTAGTTCGCACCATAACCACATGTGTCAAATTTATTAAAGACACAAACTTTTCTATATTTAAAAAACTCACTCTTTTGGTTCTTTTTCAATGTGAGATTCTATTCCACATATTATTTTGAAAATGTTTAACACAACCTGCCATATCTGTTTCTGTGATTTTGCTACAGTATTGCTACACAATGCTACCACAGCCTTTGCAATAGACAGTGCTTGTTTTTAGGGATTCGCCACAGCCTTTGCCTTTTGGTTGTGGTCTACCAGTATTTAGCGCTTAGGTAGTAGTTTCTTGTTGATCAGAACCCTTTCTATGATATGAGACTATGATATGTAATGCTTTATAATGCTTTGTTTTTGAATTTTGGATGGATATATTATTTACAGATGTAGTATAATGACTTAAAAAGTTTGTTCCGGTACTTTGGTTATATATATACAATCATGCACTTAAAAAAATTGCACCAAAGGGTTTTGTTCGGTTAATTAAAAATCGATCGAATTAATAAAAATTTTTATGATTTAGTTAATTTTTTATTTAATTAAATCAATTATCTAAGAAATTTTATTTCTTTTAACTTTTTGGTTGGCTGATGTGGCAATGGATCATATGCGACATGCAGTTAAATAAAAATGATGTGGCATCACTAGACAGCTGGAAGCATCTTATTGGATGCTTAAGCTACGCCTTTTGCTATCGAAGTTAAGAGTTAAGATGAAGAGTGTGATGGAATGAGAGTTTAAATATCTAGTTGAGAATTTTTATTTTTTAGAAATCAAGTCACAGAAGGCATATAGTACAAAGGCTAAATAACTATTTAACCTAAATAATAAAAGACGAAAACGTGTGATTGATAATGCAAATGCAATAGCAGTTGATGTATTAAGTGAAAATACGTGTAACAATCACAAATAATGGACCTTAATGATCCAAAACAATTACTTTCCTTGAAGTTTCTTTTATCATATAAGATCAAAACACTCATACTATTACATGCATACTTTTCTTATGTTCAGGTTTAATGCTTTAAAAAAAAACCATGACTTCTCCATTGCAACCCTTCTTCACTGTTTAGTGTACCACCAACATGCAACAATAGTGTTCTTAACCGGCATGAATGCCAAAGCAAGAGTTTGCAGCTAGTATTGAATAGCATACTTGAGAGAAAAGCAATGTTGACACCAATCTATACTTCATAGCACGTTATCTACAATCTTTTCCAATATAGATATTGGGGGCTTTGCCAAATACATTCTTATAAGAGTGCACAAAGAACAAACCATAGAATCAAAAAAAGAAAGATGTCCAACCAATCCATCGATGCGAAGAAGAAGCCTTGTTGCAATAATTAAATCCACACCAAATGTCGCCTGGAATGAAGGTGTCATAGTAAAAGGTAACAGCCTTAGAATTGTAACCATAAATCTTCACTCTCTGGCTTCCAACCATCCGGTCCACTTCGATAGAGATAGACATAGCATATCTGATATGCATACGGCCCGTTATATCTGAAACTTATCTGAAGAACATCGTTCAAATGTCCTAGTGGATGGATCATCCAACCTCGGTGCATATATCTGATTTTCAGGGGAAACAATCACAAATACCTACAATCAATAACTTTTCAACATATCAATTTCAACTTGTCATAAAGCATCTCAAAAATACCAATCTGTGAAGATGGTCTTACAAGTTTACATTTTATGCTAATATCAAAAAGTCATGCTTTCATGTTTTTCAAGTTGCAAAAACATACTTGAATTTGATCAAAGACATAAAATATGTCCTATTCAAGAGACCTGTAATGTGTTGTACTGTGAATAAGATAATTATCCTTTCCTAATTCATCCCTCGGCAAACAAGTTTTCACTGCAAACAAATTAACTTTCACCTAAAAAATTCCATATATTTTGTACACAAATTCCCTTTCTATTTCAGAAATTGCAAAATCTGCATTCATCCAAATGCAAGCTACAAATCTTGCTTAAACATTAACCTAAGTAGCTTTATCTCAAGTAAGGTAATCTATATTATAGGTTAATAAACTTAATATTAACTCTCATGCAGGTTGCAAACTTTAATTTCATTAAAAAACATCACTAAACTTCTATAATTAATGAATTAGGTTAACTCCATTAAGTTCTATATGCATGTACTTTTTATATGTTATCTAGTGTCTAGTAAATATATCACATATCCCCCAGGATTTTTTTTACCAGTGATTTTATTATATTTTTTATAAATAAATACAAAGTAAAATAAATTATAATTTATATCATATTTAAATTAATTTTATAAAATTTAAATAATTAATAAATATAAATTATTTATTTACATTAATTTTATAAAAGCAATGTTTACTTTCCTTTCTTTATCTTTTTGCCCTTTTCTCTTCTTTATAGATAAATACTAATACATAGAGATTATAATTTAAATTAATATTTAAAATTTAAATAATTTATAAAATATAAAATATGTATTTGCATTAACTTGTAAAGATATTTTTATTTTTTCCTATCTTCTCTTTTCTTTTTCTTATTTTTCTATTTCATAAATAAATAAAAATAAATAATAGTCTATATTATAATGTAAATTGATTTATAAAAATATTAAATAGTTTATAAAAATAAAATATTTATTTACTATAAACATATAAAAAATATTTTATCTTTTCACTCTTTTTTATCATTATAAATTTCTTTTTCTTTTTGCTTCTATCTCTAGGGGTGAGCATAAGTCGGTTCAAACTGACTTAACCGATTTAATCGATGAAATTTAGTTAATTCAATTCGGTTAAATCGGTTCGATAGTTATATCAGTTTTTTATATCGGTTTATTTGATTAATTCGGTCGGTTATCGGTTAGTAAAATTATTAATCGAATTAACCGAACTTTTAATATTTAATATTTAATATTTAATATTTAATAATTATATATTTATATATATTAATAGCCTAATTAGACCCATTCCCAACCCAAATATACAACCATTAGCCCAAGACCCAATAAATCGATTTGATCGAACTAACCGACCAAACCGATCGAAATTTAGTCACTTCGATTAATTCGGTTATAGTTAAAAATATCGATCAGTTCGATCGATTTTTCTAACTAAATTGATTAATTTAATTTAAAATTTTTTTTGATCAAACCGATCAAACCGATCGAATACTCACCTCTAGACCCATCTCCCATCAGTCAGAGGCACGCCCCAACTTCGCCTTTGACCGCCAGAATAGCGGCAACCCCAACTTCAATCGAATCTGACACAAAAGGTTAAATGGGGGCCCCGCGCGATTTGGCGTAATGGCCAAATTTTTATAACAAGAAATAAAAATATATACAATAAATAATTAATGATATTAAAAAAATATTTAAATATTAATAAAATATTAATGTATCATGTTAATTAAAATTTTAATATTTTATATAAAAAAATTTAAATTCAATCTTATATTTAAATTTATTTTTGTATAAAATTTAAAATTATACGTTACTTGATACATTGATATTTTATAAATATTTAAACGATTTTTTTAATATCGTTAATTATTTTTTTATTTATTATAATTTTAAAAATATAAAAATTAAAATATTAATTTAATAATATAAAAATTAAAATATTTTATTTACTGTAATAAAAAGACTTAGTAAACTTTTAATGGTTATTTTCTCACAATCTATCCACTTATAATTTAAAAATTAAAAAAGAAACATTAATTCACAGCAACCAGAAGATCGCTAGTAAGTAAATTAATTTTCTATTAGCAATCGATTTTCTGGAAGGTAAAACGTGAAAAGCCATGAATAGAAAACTAAAGTAAATGAAAAAAGAAGGGAAGAAAAAAGGAACCTGATTACCATAAGCATCCCCAAAAGCGTTGCTGATCTGATCTCGAGTGTGACTAGTTGAGGAACAGCTCGTTGAAACAACCAACGAGTAAGAACAGCTCCCTAAATTCTTTTCTCATTTTGTTTCTTTTGACATAAGAAATGAGGAAAAAATTCATTTATAAGAACAAAATTAAACCCATATATACGAGAATTTAATTGACAAGTAACACTAGTTGGTAAAGGTACCTGTATGTAACTGACATTGAAGGACTTCAAAGCTTGAGGCTTCTGTTTGATCGATTCGGCTTCACAAAGCATGATTATGAACCCAATATAGATTAAAACAAAGGCTGCTTTACTAATCTTGACTTGAAAAGATAAGGAAGAAAGAAAAAACAAGCCCCTTTTGGCAGAACCAGAAGAAGAAGAAAACTGGGCAATTTATTGAAAAAAAATGAAGGCACAATTTATGAACGTAAAACAAAGGGGAGGATTGTGTCAGATGAGAGTGAATCCGTCTTTTAGCTTTATACGTTAGTTTCTTTATATTTAGTCCTTTCCTTTCCTTGCAGTTCCAAATAAAATGTGGATTAGCTCAGCTGCTTCAGTTTGTGGTGCCGGCTGTTTTTCACTCTTTCTGTGTTCCATCACTTCTCTTCTCTTCTCTTCTCTTCTCTTCGTTTGTATTAGTATTTGATTGGTGAGGAATCGATTACGGTACAATTTTATTAGCTTGCAACTCTACACTTTTGAGTTTATCACATGGGAACGTGGAAGAATGACACAGAAGTTAGTAAATTAAAAGTATGAATCAATTGTAAATAATTACAAGGTCTATTAAAGCAGATGAAATTTTGATATTTTTAACGTTTGTTTGGGAATTCAGATTTTAAAATATGGTTTTGGATTTAAAAAAGCATAAGTTATGTCATAATATATATATATATAATATTCATGATTATTTTTTTAAAATTTATGAATTTATCATATTTTTATTTAGTTATAAATTTAAAATTTTTATAGATATTAAGAATTTAAAATTTATAATTTATTACTCTTGAATATATAATTACATTGAAGCTTAATTAATTGAAACATAATGTATGTATTTCATTATCATAATTTATAATTTCACGTTCCCAAATATAATATAAAAGAATTTAATTTATATTTAAATAATCTTAAAAGGTAAATTTATTTTAAATAATGAGGATTTATTTAAAATTAACTAGAGAATTGCCCAGCTACACGTAAGATCTTTTTTTTTTTTAATTTAAAAGAATTTATTTGATTTTCTTTTTCTTGAATGATAAGCATTTCTTTATTCATGTAATAGAGTATATGTTGTGCAAACAACATAGTAAAACAAGAAGATTAAAGCAAAAATAAAAATAAAAATACGCAAAATTTACGTAGTTCGATCAATGTGACTTCATCCACAAGCGGAGAGAGAAATTTTTTATTTCTTTGAAAAAACCTGATACAGAGAAAGGCTTTAGTGCCTCATATATATATATAGTCACAAATTCAAATCCTAACTAAATAAGGATAATCTTAATCAATAAAAATAAATTTTACTTATTTAAACAAAATTCAAGACACTCGAAAGTGCAAAATACTTTCATTTAAGGAATTCTATTTTATAAATAAATACCTTTTTCTATTTTATTTAATCTAATGAACAATAAGTAAATCGATATATTTTATGACTTTTTTCCCTAAAAATCATCTTTTAAAATAAGTTTACTTTTTATAACCAATTATTATTAATTTTAATTAATTAAAATTTTATGTTCATTAATTTTTTAAAATATTTTTACTAAATTGATTAAATAATTATATAATAAAATATATGTATACATAATAATTAGAAAGTAAATAAATACATGAAATAATTGCATTTTTAATTTTCATTATTTTAGCGTTTTTTAGATAAGCATTTACCCAGTTGAAGAATCGAAGGCTTTTAAAACATGAAGACAAAAAAATTTGCAGGCCTCAATCAGAATTATAACCAGTGAGTTAATTTAAATATATGGATATAAATAATAAAAACCTTTTAAAAAAATTGTCAAGCCTAATTAAGTTTCAATTGAGGCCAATAATAGTAAAATTAAAAAGATCACTTTTAATTATAGTTAGTGTGCAATCCCACAATTTATTAAGGTTTTTTATTCTTTAAGATAATTGAATGATTAATTATAATAATTGAGTTAAATAAATAACCTTAATATAACATAAAATATGAAAAAATAATAATTGAGATAAATACTTTACTCATATTTACAGGTAGAAATTAATTTTTATATATCAATAAATTGTAAAAATATAAAAAATATTACAACAAAATTAAATGCTAGTTAATTAATAATGGATTAATAACACACCCCTCGTATTATATATTTTTGTATTGTTTTAGTTGAAGTTTAAACCCTTGTGTTTTAATCAAAGTAGTCAGTATCGTATCGGTATGTGTACTTTTTTTATTCTGATATAGGTATATATCGGTATCAGTATGTTTTAGTATATCATTTCGAGTTTATCGGAGTACCGTTTTGGGTTTATCGGAGTTTGAATATTTTTAATTTATATATATGAAAAATATTTTCAAATATGAAATAAATGAGATTAAAT
>JBBYHK010000020.1:2656965-2673231 GCA_038382065.1 Adansonia grandidieri | reverse complement strand
TTTTTATTAATATTTTTATATTTTATAATTAAATTTAAATAAAATATATATTATTTTAATTTAAAATCACTGTTCCAAGCCAGGTTAAGCTAGTCTAAAAAAAATATATAAAAACCTGAACCCGAGCCCAATTGAGCTGAGTGATTAGCTCAACCTTTGAGTAGGTCTATATATATGATAAAATAATAATTTATTAAAAAGTAAATCATATCATGAATTTTGAAAATATTATCAATAAAGTATATCATCTATTTATTATATATTTTTTAATTTAATTAGTTAAACTCATCAAATATTGAGAGTTTATATATGTTAGTAGTAAACTTTTAAATTATTCTTTTATTTTTTATTTTTTATTATTTTTATTATTTCGTGAAATGATAATTAAGATATGATAATAGTATAACAAAGTAATAAAGTAAATTAAAAAAATATGAAAGGCATAATAGATAATACTATATCAAAAATGAAAAAAATTCACATGTTAGACTAGCAATTACAACTGCCCATGAGCTAAACAGCCTGCCTAGCCCAATAGGCCCGTCACGATCAGGCTTGGGTCTCAAATTTTAAGTTTCAGGTAAGCTCGACCCAAAATAGTGTTTTCTTTAAATAAAATAATATATATTTTTTTAAATTTAATTATAAAATATATATTAATATAAAAATAATTTTTAATATTATGAACAGTGATTTGTACTTAAATAGGCAGGCTAAGCCAAAATCTGTCATGAGCTTAGAGTTCAAATTTTTTTAGGCCACGACTAGGCCCATGGAATCGAACTAATATTTTTTCGGGTTGGTCCAGGCCAAATACAAGCCTGGACTTAGAATTTGAAATTACGTAAAAGTGATTACATTGAACATAAAATAAAAAATGATGTAAAACATACTCGAACCTGAACTCGACTAGAAGTCGAACTTGAACCTAAATTAGCTCAAACCCAAATTGGGCCAAACCCAAATTAGCCCAAACTCGAAAGAATATGAACTTGAATCAGCCTAAACTCGAAAAAAATTCAAATTCAAATCCAAAATGACTCGATACAAATTCGTCTAAACGTATCCAATTACCACCTCTACTTCTGAATAAATTTTGCCTTCTTGCATTGGCCTCAACAATAGTAAGGAGGTATTTTGATAGGGTAAAAATTTGGCCCCAAAAAACAGGGCAGGTAAATGAATTTCAGATAAACTGTTAGATAGATATATTTTGATGTTTGATTTGTAATTTTTAGATTATAGAATGTACTTAGAAATTTAAGCTTTTTAAGATTTGAACTCAGAAAGGCAGAAGAGAAATATTTTTTTAAAAGGTGAATTTCATTAATATTAACTATTGATTGCATTAGTTATGACTAGTTGATGAATAATAGTAGGCTAATCTTCCCGATACATATCTTCAACAGTAAAGAGACCTTGTTTTGCTAAACAGTGAGCAACTTTATTTCCTTGTCTTCTAGTATGTTGAATTTTGCATACTTCAAAATCCTGCACTCTTCTCCTTCCTTTATATCAGGATAATATTAGAGAAATAAGCTTTTTGCATCAAGAGACTATTAATAATCTGAACCAAATCACCTTCAAGAATAATATGCTGAAAGCCCATTTATGAAGCTATTTCAAGTGCTTTGACAACTGCCTTTGCTTTTGAAATGCTAGCATCATATACCCTTCGAATCCCAACTGAAGCACCCAACCACAAAACCTTCACGATTTCTAATTATTATGCCAATTCCTCCTTTCTTGAATTTATCAAAAGCTCCATCAAAATTTACCTTGTAAATTTCCATTGAAGTTGGTTTACAATACTCCCAATTTGTGCCAGAGATCTCTTGTGCAGAGCTGTCTTGTACCTTTTGGAAATCTGCTAGTAACATTCCCGTTATCTCCAAAAAAATAATTTTACTCGGTTTGATGTCTTGCTTCACCTTCCCATTGTGCACAGAGCCCAAAATATCATAAAAAACTGTAAAAACCAGTCTTTCGTATCTCTTGCACAGCAAATTCCAACCAATCCATACACCGTTCAAAAGATGCCTGCATAAAGGATTATGGCAGAGTAGTAAAAAGAACATTCTTTGAAAACTCACATTCCTTCAGTGCATGAAGATACGTTCTTGTCTTTGAACTGCATCTCTTGCAACTTTTATTTATGCCCTGCAGTATAGATGTAAGTTTTGGTGTTGTGGGGAGAATACCATGACATAACCTCCAGCCAAACATTCGAACTTTGTTCAGGACATTAACATTACACAGCAGTTTCCATACGACCCTTTGAGGTCTAAAACCTATCTTTAATTCCTGTTACAAGCTATAAGCAGTTCAAATAGAGAATTTCCCATCCTGATGTGGTGCCAAATAATCCTATTTGGTATACTTATTGCTGTAAGAGGAATGTTGCATATGACGTTAGCTTGAACTTGGGAGGACTCATTTCAAATAATCTCCTCTTTCCATTCCGCTGTGTCTCCTTCAATTAAATAATCCATTTTAGCACCCGAGGGCAATGAAAATCTTATGAACTGTGTATTAAAATTGTCTTTAATTAGCAACCAATTATCACTCCAGCTATGAATAGATTTGCCATAACCTACTAAAAATATTTGATATAAAATTGGAGAGAGAAAAGAAAAGAAGAAAATGAAGTAAAAAATAAATAAATAAAAGTTATAATAGTGATTTCTCATGAAAATATGACAAAGCTAACCTATGACAAACGAAAAAAACTATAAGAGATATAATTGTCAACATAGGATTTTTTGTTATTTTGGCCAAAGCATAAGGTGAAAATAGACTTTTCTTTATCTATATTTTGGCTCGAGATGAATTTGGCAGATATAAAAGTTATTATATTTGGGTCCACCTTAGCAAGTTTAAGTAATATTTTTATTTCAAATTTTAGGCTCCACCCTTAATTATTATTTGAAAAAAAATATAGAAATTTATTTTGTTTGTAACAGTTAAATAAAGTGAGTTTAAAAAAATTACAGAACGCTAGAATTTATTAGAAGAGGTTACTAACGGAAGCCACTACCAAGAAATAGCTTAGCAACGATAGAAAATTTCTCCATCACAGTTTTTCATCACTGATATAGTTTAACAGTGACGAAATAGTGACAATTGTGATAAAAATTATCTTTATATGAGAATCATTCCCTTTGATAGAAATTAGTGACAAACTTATGATAGAAAGTTGACAGCATTAGTATTCGATTATAAAATGCATCATAGGGTTTTGGCTGCAAATAAAATTATTTTTCCGCAGCACTTCGTTAATGAAATTTACATCATAATGTTTGAAGTCATAAATAATGACAACACCTTTTATTAAAAAATAATTATTTTTTATAAATGAAAAAATTGTTGTGACAACTTCTATATTTTCTGTTTTATACTTAATTGAAATTTGGTTCAATCTTTTTCGGACATTTATATAATATATTGAAATAGAAATACTCTTTGGTTGCTATTCGATTTAATAGTTGTTGGATATATAGTTGAGTTATAATGTGAGGCTTTGTATTTATTTTTTATAATAAATTCAAATTTTAAAAAATTTGAAGTTAAAAAAAATTATTAATATTCTTAGTTTATATTAAAAAAATAAATAAGATATTTAATAGTTTTTTGAGGAACTTGAAAATAGTAACATTATGAATGGACCTGAAAATAATATATAAAAAATAGCATTTTGATTTAAGCAGTTAAATTAATCATTTTATCATTATTTAAGTCAATATATTCAATCCGACATGATTAAAAATTATTCTATGTATATATATATATATATATTTGAAGATTAGGTTGTCTTATATTAAGAAGAAGATATTATCTTAATTACAAAAAATACATAGGATAAGATATTTATTATTTTATTTTATCTATTATTTTGCAAACCAAAAACATGCACTCTAAAAATATTAGTATATATTACGGAAAAACTGATTTAAGTTCAAATGCAAATAATTGGTATAATTTGATTTTTAAATAGTTATATATTTTTTTCACGTTTTAACATAGATTCATTTAAAAAAAATAAAAAAGATAAGCTGATAAACTTTTATATTTGATTATTTTTAATAAATTATTTTAAATTATAAATCTTCCAAAGAAACAAAAATTAAATATAATAAAAATAAAGAAGAAAAAACCAAAAATAATAATATGATACTCAAAAGATTCATAATTTTTTATTGTGATCCTTCGAAAATTTGGATTTTTTTTTTTATTATTATTATTAAAATTTATGGTAAAATAAACAAATATAAAGAGAAAAAAAATAACAAAAGACTATTATTAAAATTTATTATTATTATTTTTTTCAGTTTATTTTCTCGTCTTCTCAAAACTCAGAGGCCACAACTCAGATATATTTGTTACCTTCTGCTTTAGGGTTTTGCTGAGATTTTGAATTTTCCGGCGACGGGTATTCTTCTCTATTGTTTTTCTTTCTTTCTTTTCTTTTTAGTTTTTATCTTTTATTTTTTCCAATTTTTGTGGTATTAAATTACATTTTAGTTTAGATATTTGCTTTTATCGTTTAATCTGAAAAATTAAAATACAATAACAAATATTGAGATCAGATAACAGGTTTTGTAATCGCCTTTTGTTCTCTTACCCTAATCTAGGTTTTGTTTTATAGTTTTACTCATGGTTTAAGATGAATGATCTGATAATTTTAAATATGATTATATAAATATGATATATATAAAATAATTAAAATATGACATTATATGAATAAATTTTTAAAATTTATATTATATTAATTATTAATTTAATAAAATTTATATAAATATATTTTAAATATAATTATGATATGAATATATAAATTGTTAAGTAAAGTTTCATGGGCCGTGACACCCTTTTTTTCCTATCTGATTTTTGTTTTGCAAAGTGTTCTCTTATATTTTGATGTACTATGCTTTGCTCTTTCATACCGAATTTTATACCTCAATGTGTCGTAGTTTCTTTCCCGTAAGAAGGGATGTCGAATTCGATCTACTATTTTCTTTTCTTTGCCTTGTTGCTCATGATTTTGATTATTGCTTTATATGGGGATAAAAATCAGTGTGAAAAATTACCCAGCCCTCTTGGCATCCTAAAGACTTTTAATTTTCCCCTTTTTTGATGGTAGGTTTGACTTGATGGGGCTACGAAGTAAGGAATCGACCTTACTGGCTGAGAACGCAATGGAGGAGGATGATGATTTTATAGATGATTTTAGTGGGGAAGAGTCTGAATCTGGGTCAGAATCAGAAGAGGAAGATGCGAAGTTGACCGAGCCTTCGAAGAACTCTATATACGATAGAGATGGCCTCATTGAGAAACTTCAAGATATTAGCTGGCCGGAAAATGTCGAATGGATACACAAGCTTTCTCTTGATATTGATCAAGAGAAAGAGGTGGATGTGAACGATGACCTAGCAAGAGAGCTCGCTTTCTACAGACAGGCATTGGAGGGGAGAAGGTTGGCGTTTGAGAAGTTTCAGTCGATGGGGTTGCCTTTCTGTAGGCCTTCCGACTATTATGCAGAGATGGTTAAGACAGATGCCCATATGCAGAAGGTAAAGAGCCGGCTTTTGTTGCAGAAGAGACAGATCGAAGAGGCTGAAGAGAGAAGGAAGGCCAGAGAGGCCAAGAAAATCGCTAAAGAGGTTCAAGCTGAGAAGATGAAAGAAAGAGCTAAGCAGAAAAAACAAGAGATTGAGACAGTTAAGAACTGGAGGAAGCAAAGGCAGCAGAGTGGCTTCCCTGCAGGTGGCAAAGATAGTGAGCTGGACTTGGGTTTTGAAGATGGTAAAGCATTTGAGAGGTCTAGCAAGAAAAGGCCGGCGGTGTCCCCTGGGGATCGGTCAGGAGGGAAGACAAAGCAAGGTGGTGTAAAGGGTAAGAATATGAAAAAAAGGGAGTTCAGGAATTCTAAGTTTGGATTTGGAGGGAGGAAAGGTTTGAAGAAGCAGAACACTGCTGAAACTACAAATGATCTCAGAGGTTTCAATAAGGGCATTGCTGCAGGAAATAAGAAAAGGAAAAGGTGATAAAGCTTTGACCTTTATCACTTCTTCTGGGCATTGTTTTGAACTTCTTGTTAACTTTAAGCTGTTGTTTCATCTTTAAGTATCTTTTTTATAGTCCGATTTAGTAATGGTAGTTTTGAAGTCATGATAGTAATCACTAGTTTTCTGGTTGAATTTACAAGTAAAATCATACGATATCCACAAGTCCATCAATAGATTAATGGGTATTTTGGAGTAAAATAACCTATTAATCATTAATTAACAACGTTATATAATTTGTCACTTATTAAATTATAGCTTTCACTCAAAACCTTACGCTTACAAAAGCTGCCCTCCCACTGTCTTCTTGTGCAGTGCTATAAAAAGCATTAACTAAACTCCTGGTATTACTAACATTGGTGTTGCCATTCTCATCACTTCATCTTGCTTGCCCCTTTTTCGTTTTCACAACCATGCTTGATTCTACCTTGAATTTGATCAGCCAAACTGTTTCCAACAATCTTTATGTTTTCTGTCTCTTCAATCGGATCATTGTCATGATCCTCATTCGAAGTATGGTTCTAACTTCAATCAAGTTTATGAAATTCCTGTCTCAACGCCAACATATGATGAGCAATAGATGGAGTTCTAGCAATTACTCCACAGACGTGAAAAAGAACGAATGCCAGTAGGGTGTCAAGTTCCTGCCTTACGAGGGAAACAAAGTGAACATAAATGATTGTAATGGCAAGAATTCCGGCGACACCTATGAAGATTATGAAGGGGGTGATGAGCTAAGGAGAATGGTAGAATTTATTGCCAAGGTTAACAGAGAATGGAGAGCAGAAAAGTTAGGGATTGACTATTTCAGCTTATGGATATATATCTGAAACAAAGCCTATCGTCAAAGCCTTCTATTTTATAGAGAAAGTACGAAAATTTCCAGCTATCGTCTGCTGGTTATCGTGCCTGAATCCTTCAATTAATGAGCCATGGTTGCAGCCTGCAGGATGGGTGGAGGGGGGAGTGGGGTGGTGTATATGATCGTGGAGCAGATAGTTGAGAGCATGCAAGTCTCGATGATCAAAGGAAGAATAAAAACGAGAATAAATCCTTAATAGTTTTGGGGTAGTTTAAAATTATCCATATAGATGAATCTTCTCCAAGTATGGATTGAGCCGTAGAAAGCAGGTTTTGATATCTAGGCCAAGGCTGAAATTGTGCCAAAATAAAGGAAAAAAAAAATAAGTTTTAAGATTGTCCGATAGTAGTTGGCATTTCAGCAACAAATCATAATCAAAACAACATGCATTTAAACCTCAAATCATTCCCATAGGGTAGGTAATCAGAGGAATGGCACACCAATCATTCATAAAATTTTTCATCAATAAGACAACTCTAAAAAATACACCATGACTAGTGATCCTAACAAATTCGAAATACTACCTAATCCTAACAAGACAATTGAGTACAATTATGGGTTAAAACCATCACAATGTTAAACCTACTTTTTCACTCGGTAAGAAGCCAATGAGCTTATATAATGGTTTTGGACAAGATTGACATAGGAGCTGCCTAAACTACGTTGCGTCCACTTAAATGAACAATGACTATGAAATATATTCCAGCATGCATATGCTATCAACTGGAAACCTCACACTGTGATAGACTGTGGCCTTTCGATTCCTGTCCAGCTGAAGATGATTTATTGTCAATAGCAGAATTTCTCAAGTTCTGGATAGGGTGGTTCAAAGTACCTGAACTGTCTCCATGGAATGATGGAGAGGTCAGAATCGGTGTTACCCCACCATAGGACACCTTAATTTCTCCCGCAGACATTGTATGTAGAGCTGTAGGACTCACAACAGCTGCTGCGGGTTCAGTTCTTTGTTTCTTGTGCTTCTGCTCCTGCTGGTGACCCGGTAGGAAACTGCCCACAACAACCTGTTCGCTCAAAACGATTAAAAAAGAAGGTATTAGACAGTGACAGTTTCCCTTGTACATATATTGCTAGTGTCGTCTACTAGCCAGGTGGCAGTATTCTACGTCCTTTACTATAACATTTACCGTTGAGTTTTTGTATATTTTATGTCAATATCAAATGCCACATTTTCTTTTCAAACAGAAAAAAAATCATCAAAAGCATACGGAAAACTTACGTGCATAATTAGAAAGGTTTTAACAACATAATAACCCTCAACTTTGCTGTTCTTTGACTTTTTTTTTTTTTTTACTGTTTTTAATAGAATATGGTTTTACCTGCACAGGACCAGCAGCTACTAATAGACCAGCAAGTCCTCCTCCTAGAACACGACCATCTGGGCCTGACAAAGAAACACTCATCCCACCAGATCTACTCTTTGTTCCACCATTCTGCGTAGGCATAAACGAACCAGACAAGGAAAGGATCTCAAACCGCCCCTGGATAAATAAGGAAGCTGGATTATTACTAGCTACAAGCAGGGAAAAAAATAAGATAAGCTAACTAATTGTCCAGGCTTGAAAGCATCCTTGTAATGCAAAGGCAAAAACAAGTTTGAGGGAATCTAAACTGCATCATGAATTACTTTTGGGTCCAAATGAAGACAAAACGTAGCCTCATAAAAACAGCCATGTTAATATGTGTATCCATGTAAAACTTAATTCTACCAGAATGCCACATGTTTTCTGCCATTCTTCCAGAAAACTAAGGAAACCTAAACCCCACTCATGAGAGTTGTCCCCCTGGGTCAGAAGTCAGAAGCAAACCAGAACCATTCTTAATTAGTTTAATGGGCCTCCCTAAAACCAGAAAGCTTAGTAAGTCATGTTTCATGCACTTGCAGCTGTATTGGATGAAGGGGCACACCTCATATGTCAGAGTACCACCAGATGAAGTTGGTTGACGAAGAGTAACATTTGAAATAATGCCATTAGCAGAGAGAATGCAGATAGCACGAGCTCCTTGTTGAGAAAAAGACATCACCTTCATTGTAACATCCTATAACAACCACAAGGCTAGTAAGAGATACAGAAAAAGATAGTTGCTGAAAGGTGTAGAAAAAGTCATTTAAATAAAAAATTCTCAAAAAGAACAAACAGGGTCATTGTGCAATTAACCACCAAAGTAATACCAAAAAAAGAAAAATGGTACTACTTAACGTAACATGCATGTGTGTCTATGTTTCTAAGATTCTATACCAAAGATATGCATTTATTTATCCCTTTGTTTTTATACAAAAATCAATAACAGGATTATCTAACGAACCAGGAAAGGTTTAAAGATCATATTGTGTTTTTTTTAATGAATTAGTTCCAGTTTCGGAACCACAGACTCTAGGAAGGGAGTCCGGATAATAAATACAATGAAGGAGAGAAAATTGAAGGTTTAATAGGAATCAGGAGAGGAGCGTATGCTGGAAAATACCACCTTGAACGTTTGCTAACCATGACATAACAGTGCAAAAGCAACTCTTTTCCTCCATTATGAGAATTTATTTCCTTTCTAGAGCCACATGAAACATAAGGCATGGGCTGCAATCAGATAAGTTTTTTTTTTTCTCTGCCTAAACACAGAAGGAAACACTAAATAATAAATGCCAAATGCACCTAATTTACAGTGACAAGATTTGTCATCAGGGCATACCTCACCAGCATTAACAGTGATCACATGGGGTGTGAAATTTGCGCCCACAAAATATGCAATTCTGTCACCTATAAAAAGTATCCAAATTAGGAAATAAAAAAGAAATTTTTGAATCACGTAGATCAAAACCTAAAATAAAAAATTGTCTTATAAAAAAAAAAAAAAAAAGAAGCAGAGTCGTAGTAAAACCTGATGCTCTAGTGGAGTGCCAAAGTCCAAAGAGGGGATGAGGGAAAAAAATCAGTATCATTTACACCCAAGTTAACTAGCTTTCACCAAAGCGCACTACAAGTGATGCATAACCCATATCCTACAGTTAAGCTTTAATTCTATCCAACACACTACTTAGGTAACGAGGTGGAAGACTAGAAGAGGTGTTAGTCAAGTAAATATATAAATTAATTACGGCGCTCAAATACGGAGTGGAGACAGTAACTGTAACTGTACTTCCATTTAGGATCATCTACTGATTGAGACGGAATGAGTGTAGAAGTATAGCAGTAACTGCAGAACAGAAACCGGCAAATATTCTGCATACTAGAAAATTAAAATGAAGACTTAGGAAAAGTCAACTGAATTTCAAAGCTGAAATCTGATTCCCTACCAAACAATTGAAAATCCAAACCAAGACAAATTTCTGTCGGTCTTTTTTAACCCCCCCCCCCCACACACAAAATCTGCCTACCATGCTAGGAATTTCATGCATGGAACCTGATTCACTTCTTCATTATTGTTTCCTTTTATGATTTCCTAATAATACTATTAAAAATTATGATTGCCACCATTCATCACCAGGGTCATTAGATCTGCTAAATTTAGTTACTAGGTTAAAGACGCGTGGACTTAATCAGCTGAAAGACGTAGTACTTGTATATTTTACCTTATCTACTAAAGGCTAAAGCATATAGATATGTGGCAGTGGCAGTGGCAGCTTGACTAAAATTGCAATTTTTCCGAGAAGAAAAGCAAGTACAGTACTTGGGACAAGAGAGAGATTCCCCTCGTTTTGCAACATCGTCATCAAACCAGCTTGTCCTTCAACAACTACCATCACTTCCAGATATGGGCTTAGAATCAGATATAATGGTCCCACTCCCATTTCAAACCCCACATAAACATATCCCCTCTTAACTCCTCGCAAAAGCTCAAAATCAATGAATTGTGCATTAAGTCATTAACCCCTTTATACACTTTACCTTTAGCTTTTCACACTACCTAAAACTCTTTAAGACAGATTTCCCATATTCAGTCTAACAATAAGAACCTCTTCCCATATTCCAATGCAAACTAAAGACAAAATGAAAGAAACAATTTGTGATCAAAATACCTGGCCTATTCTCAAACCCATACTTGTGTGACTTTCTAACAGTGTCAGCCGACCGTTCTCTTCCGTGTTTCCACGGCGAAAACTCCCTCGACAGTGGAATCGACGATGATATTGGCATCGCTGACAACGCCATTGCCAAAGACCCATCTGGTCCGTACTTTCTCGGTCGGCCTCTTTTCTTCTTCGTCTCCGTGCCGGTGCCAGGTCCCGGAGGCGCTGTCACGCTCGCTGAAGGTGCAGCGGTGGCCTGCATTATGGGTGCGGCAGGCGTGGTGGGGTTTTCCATTCTGGGTGTCACATGGTAGCCCTCCGGAGCTTCATCTCCTTTCACTATGACCCCGGGCGTTGGTCCCTCTTTGTAATCCATTCATATGTCAAGAAAAAATAGAAGAAAAAATTTGAAAAACCCCAGCTGCCTAAAACCCTAATACCCTAAAATCTCTGCAACCTACGCCTTAGAAACTGAAACTCATTCCAAAATCTGAGTGATCCGAAGGTTCAAAAGAGTTAATTTGAAAAGAAATTAACAAAATAAAAAAAAAGGAAACCAAAAACTTCAGGCGGTAAAAAATACAATAGAACCCCCCAAAAAAAAACTACATTAAAAATATAAAGATCAAAAGAAACCCAGTTTTATGAGCATGAATTTGGAATGCTTTCTCTATATAACACAATATTTTAGCTTACAGAGCTTACAGAGCCTGAAAATGCTACCAAAAAAAATTGAACTAAAAATTATAAAAAAAAATTACAGAAAATAAAAAGTTTTTTTCTTTTTCGTGTAAAATAAGATAAGAATTTTTCCGAAACAAGAATTTAGGGTTTTGCAAGAAAAGGAAGGGAAATAAATAAGATAGAAAAAAATTAAAAATTAAAAAAATAATTAAAAAATGGAAAAATATAGAATATGATTTAATATTGTGGAATTCAATTAATAATTATTATTTTAATTGCAAAACTCAAAGTATAAATTTGGGTTAAGAAAATGGTTCACGTCCGTCTTGGAAATTTAATAAAAGTGAATTAATAAATAGCCAAAGATAGAAAATTTGGGAGCTTAAAGAAAATGAAAAATTTGGGAAAAGAAAAAGAAAAAAAACCTTTTCCATTTAAAATTGCCCTTTTTTTAATTATTTATTGCTTTAAAAAAAATATAATTTCAAAGCTGTAAAGCTAAGGTTGGCACCATGCCATTTTCTAACTACTGACATCTTCTTTGTCTTTTCGGTTAAAATAAAGCTAATACTACTAAATTAAACTAAATACCCCTCTTATTTTGAAGAATCTACTGTTAATACCCACCGTTGTAATAAACTTCCAACTTCCCCACGTTTGCTTTTGCCAAAATGATATTACACAAAAGAGAAGCAAATTAAGTACGAGAAATTATCTGATGAATATTAGTGAATAAACTTCAAGTGAATTAATAAGATAACACATTAAAAAAATTAAATATATATATATATGACATATTCTTGATCTCATTAGTGAAATTAAAAAGTTTTAATATATTAAAAACCAATTGATTAATTATCGTAATCTTTAAAGTTTAAATATTATTCCCTTTCTAGTACAAGGAGGAACTCATTTAGTTGGATAATATGTAAGAATGAATATCCAGTAAAATGTGCAAAGGTACATAAAAGTTTTGAAATTCGCAGCGGAATATGATGAAAGCTCGCATTTTAGCCAGAAGAATTGTTGCAACATATTGGTCCACAGCAGAACAACAGCCAATTTTATGATTGACTTTTTGCCCTTACAAACCGAAGGAAAAAGAAAAAAAAGAACCAAAAATGGAAAAAAAAAGAATAAAAATCAATTTTGATTCAGTTTCGATACAAATAAGGCTTATGAAACATCATACTTGTATCAGTGATGATGTTTTTTGTGTTTCAGAAAGCACGAAAGCAAGCCTTCTTTCCTCAAACGATTGCTCAATCTCTTCAAGACTTTCTTCGACTGGCTTCGTAGTAGTGGTAGCAGTAGTAGTAGTAGTAGCAGTAGTAGTAGTGAAAGGTATTGTTGGTGGAGCTGGAGTCATGGCTGTCTGCATCGGAACTGACACTGTTGAAGGTGTACATGGTACCGGAATAGGCATTGCCTTTGGCGTTCTATTCTCTTCGTCAACCAAACAAGTTGTCTTCAAGGGTGTAGTAGTGTACGACAGATCATTAGTCAGAAGCGTTTTCTGTAAAGATTCACCATTATCTTCTACCATATTTATCATATTGGCTTGTGACGATACAGTGGAAGAGATAGGCGAGAATGGCTTACGAACCAATGGTGATTCTAGCTCAGTAGCATTTACTGCACTGTAAGAGTGCTTTCGTACAGGAATTTCAGCGATATCCAGACCTCTCCTAACTGCAAAACGATGAAAGTGCAAGGATTAAGGGAGATCGGAGAAACTTTCCAAAAGAAAATAGCATGAACAAATACCAAGGTTCTCCTACAGTGGATTAACAAAAAAATTTCAAACTGATCCCCTTCTAATAATATCCAAAATGCTTTACTGAAACCAATTTTGATTGTTAGTTACCCTTGAAAAAGCAGTTGATATTTATTGTTTGTAACAAGCTGAGACAGAGAACTTACGAGCTGAGAAAGATGGAATGGCGTCATCCTGGTGATGATTAAAATGTTCATTTTGAAACATTCGCTCAGTTTTCTTATGAAGTGCTTGAGGGGTAGCCTTGGCAGAGTGAAGAGAATCAGGTTGATGACTAGGAAACATTGCTCCTCCCAAGGAGACTCTTCTATTGCTTGCACCTCCAGTTGAATACCTAGGACCCTTTTTCACACTCTGGGGCTTTGATGGGCTTGGTTTTGATCCATAGAGTGCCTCTTGCTCTGCTAGTAGCTGTCCCTGAAGTTTCTTCTGGTCCTGGAGCACAAAAAGAATCACGTCTGAATTAATTAGCTCAATTTCATTAAGGAAAACGTCCATAATTTCCCTGCGTTTATAACTTGGTAAAACAGTATTAACATATGCACTGCAATTGAGTAAAACAGTGTAACATAACTTGGTAAAACAGTATATCATACCCGCAACCTACGCCCTTCTTGCTCTTTCTCTTGTCTTAAAATAGTGTATTCTTCAAGCATAGAAAGCAGACGAAACTGGATAGTGTAAAAAGGTCAGTTAGATACCAAGAATGTAAGAAACCTCTCTCTCCTACTGTCATAGAGGTTCATTCGACTACTCACACCATCATACAAAAATTCAAGCTCTGTCTCCTTCTCCCATGCCATGGTCTTTGAAGCTAAAGCCTCCACCATTCCTGGGTTAATATGATAAAACACTTCAGCATTATGTTAATTGATTCTACTTAAAACAAGTAGAAAATATAAACTGATTCAAAAGAACCTCAAAATTTGGGCTCATATGTGAAATCATAATGACAAAGCCAAGCTTAGTAATGTGAAGTTCACATTTCTTAGCCATTTATCTAGAGTTCATTATTTACCTGGAAGTTTATTAACCAAGGAACGGGCTTTCTCAGCACGCTTGAGTGTAAGATGAGCACCTTTTCCCGCATTATATCGGTTTTCATCCTGTTGAATAACAGACAATTACGCAAGGAAATCATACCAGAAGAACAGAAAACTATACTCCATGAGATAACAAAAACACCCACCCTGTTGTATTCCTCAAGCCAGCACTCCTCGTCACGTGCCATCAACCATTTCTCCACCTTTTCAAGTATTTCTTTCCTGCTGAAAGCTTCCTCTTTGACCTTGGCTATTTGAAGTTCAATTTGTTCTAGAATGGTAGCAGCATCAACAGCCCCTGGATACAAAAAAAGGATGAAATTTAGTACAAGGGGGTGGGGAAAGTGAGATATAACTGATGGTATAACGACAATAAAATAGCATTAGCATGTACCAGACTCAATAGCTTCAATGGCTTCTTCTATTGCACTTTGTGAATCTGGAACCAGGTGCGTCTTTCTGCAGATCTCCTCTAACTCTGATCTCTTCTTGAGGACAAGCTCTTTCATTTTGCTAGACTTCAACTCTTCCAACCGAGAAACTTCTGCCTCAACCTGCACGGTATATCATATTTACTGCTCTATTACTCTGGAGGAAAGCACTTACTACCTTTAGAAATTTATAAAACCATCGGTAGAAGTGGCGTTTAAAGATGCATCACTAACATAGTTGATGAAATCCACAGAGAGAATATTTGGTTCGGTAATTTCATTTTCTGAAGCAGCTATATTACAGGTAACATTCTGAAACATCTGTTGCTCCTCAATAGGTGTATCCATCAGATTCCATAATTCCAACATGGTAGTAGCAAGATCTTGTAGCTGCCACAGTTCAAACAATCATTATTATAGCCAGAGAGAAGGGAGAGGAAGGGGAATTTTGCAATATACAAAATGCTGAAATGAAAATTTTTACCCTTTGCATCCTCTGTATCTTAACTTCCTGTAACTTTTTTATCAACGTAGCCAACTGCTCAATTGTGTTATTGCTAATACTCATAAATCCTTCGTCACCTAAACTAGGATGGATCTCAGTAACTGTGAGCTTGAAATCCATGCCCATCACGAGGCAGAGTGAGTTCAACATGCTAAGGTGGTCCTGAACCTGCTTCAAACGATCATTCTGCACAAGAAAGAGATCAGTCAGTGAGCAAAAAATAAGCATGTGTTTTAATGAGGTGGAAATCAATAAAGAATTGAAAAATAGAAAGTTGACCTTCTCTTTCTGAAGTTCGTTGAGCTGTCTGTGCAATTCTTCAAGCTTCCTTAAGGACAAGTCAGTTTCATCCGCTACTGTTTTTGAAGAAACTGATTCGGCATATCCATATATCTCATTTCTGATCTTTTGCATTTCCTGTAAAACTCCTACAAATTGATTTCTCCTTTCGATCTTCCTTTTCTTCATTTCCTCCAATTCTGGAAGAATTTTGCAGAGCTCCTCCTTCAAGCTTCCAGCTTTTTGATCTGACTGAAAAAATTTTGAACCATAAGATAAGTACCTATTTCAATCTAATGGGAAGGTTTCCATCCAGGATTTGTTATCCTTTCATTCCTGACCTGCCTAATGTGCACTGGCCTCTCCCCCATTGCAGAACAGATGGAAGCAAGTTCGGCTTCAGAATCAGCAATTGTCTGTCTTAGCTGAGCTCTACAGCGATTTGCCTGATCTACCTTTCTTCTGTATACTTCCAGGCACTCTCGTTCGAGCTGAAGCAGCATTTCATCCCTGTCAGCATCTGTCTCCCCAACTTCATCCCAGATTATCTAATTTTTTCAAGGAATCATGAGAAGTGCAAATATTAGATTTAAAAAAAAAAAAAA
>JBBYHK010000020.1:2638275-2648585 GCA_038382065.1 Adansonia grandidieri | reverse complement strand
ATTGAGAGTTTATGCATGTTAGTAGTAAAATTTTAAATACTTCTTTGAAATTATTATTATTATTATTATTATTTCAAATAATGATAATTAGAATTTGATAATAATATAACAAAGTAATAAGATAAATTAAAAAATATTAAAGCCATAATAGATAATACTATATCAAAAATGAAAAAAATCATATGTTAAACTAGCAACTAGACCTGCCCATGAGCCAAACAACCAGTCCATAGGCCAGACAGCCTGCCCAACATAATAGGCCCGGCACGATCAAGCCCAGGTCTTAGATTTTAAGTTTCAAGTATGCTCAACTTGAAATAATATTTTTTTTTAATAAAATAATATATTTTATTTAAATTTAATTATAAATATGTAAATATTAATATAAAATAACTTTTTAATATTATGAACAATGATTTATACTTAAATGGATCAGCCAGGACAAATTCAGCCTTGAGCTTAGAATTCAAAAATTTTTCGGGCCATGGATAGGCCCATAGAACCGAACTAAGATTTTTTCGGGCCAGATGGGGCCAAATTCATGCCTAGGGTTCGAATTCAAAATTACGTAAAAGTGATTACATTAATATAAAATAAAATAATGATGTAAAATATACTTAAACCCGAACCGGACTTGAACTCGAATCCAAACCCGAATTAACATGAACCCGAATTTGCCTGAACCCGAAATGGTCTGAACTCGAATTGACCTAAACTCAAAAAAATTTAAACCCGAAAAGATTCGTTCCGAACCCGTCCAATTACTATCTCTACAATTAATTGAGGAATATATCTTTTTTCCGAAGAAATTGTCGAAAATATCTCCAAATTAAAGGGGCTACGCTTTGTTTAGCTTGAAAAACACAATCCAGCCATGGGCCCAAAACTCCTGTCAATGTATTTATAATGGAATTGGGTCACTACGGCCGACTCGGGGTAGTTTGGGTTTGAAAGATCGATTCCCCGGAATCTCTCTCCGGCCCACTGCTCCATTCTCTCTCTCTTTCTCCTCGCTTTCCAATCCCCATTAATATAAAAACATTTTTTCCCCTTTTAATTTCAGCAGAATTGAATACGGAGAAAAAAGGAGTTTCCAAATTTAGTCGATCATGCGTCGGAAGAAGAGCAGAGCTAAACGGCGAGTCGTCCGCTCAAGCGAGGAAGTCGCGGTGGAAGTCGGAAAGGATCCTGCACCTTCGAAGCATGTTGTGGAAGCTGCTGGGGCTGGTAACGAGAGAGAGAAGGACATTAATCAGGAGATTGATTGTTTTAAAGAGGAGTTTGAAGAAGTTGAGAATGTGGTAAGTGCTGTCATGGAAATGGACACAATAATTGAACGCAATCAAATAGAGAACGGCGATGACGTTGTTGAAAATAAATCGAATTTCACCGATGGAAATTTTGGTAAAAGTGAATCCAATTTGGAAGTTAATGCTGTAAATGGTCTGGGAGATAGTGAGAAATCTGATAATTTGGATGCTTGTTTGAATTGTAGCATAGTTGAGGAGACAATGGAGGAAGGGAGTGTTAGCGAACAAAATTTGAGTTCGAATATCGAAGTTACTGATGTGGATTTAGCGAATGAAATTGAGAATTTTGAGGAAGCCAAAGTTCATGCAAATGCAGGTAATTGACAAATCACTGTCTCCAAAAGTTTTCATTTTAATTCGTTTCTAGCTATTTGGCTGACCGTTGCTTGATAGTTGTTGATTTTTTTACAACAAAACCTTGAATGAACGTTTAGTAGTGATGTTAGTTCATTTCGAAACTGCAGTTTATGTTGCAATTTGTGCAAATTAAGAAGACTGAAAATGATGGAAAAGGGGCGTTGAAACCTATAAGCTGTTGACATATATATGAAATGTCTAGATATATTATGATCTAAGGACTGGTTTCAGTATACCTCTTAATACAGTTTGGAATATGAACTCGAAAGTCTTGTTACTAGAAGGTGAAGGAAGAAAGTATGTTGATAAAAATTGACAAACTCAAATCAAGCTGTTGTATTATAGTTATATCCTTTGAACATTCTCCAGTGAGGAAAGATCAGCTTACTATTTTCTTTTTCTTTTTTTTTGCACTATCTTAGGTTAGTTTCTCTTTTCTTTCAATTCTTTCTTGCACAGTTTGCATTCTCACCCAAAACTAGTTTGCATCACTATCTTTTAAGTTTTCTCATATCCGTTACTGTTATTAGTTAGAGAAAATTTTCAACATCACTGGAACAGAACATAGTTCTTTTCTTGTAATCTTTTATCACAACTCACTGTTCGTGGTCTTGATGCCTTGAAAATCCATGCATGTCACCGAATTATGATTTTATAGGATGTTGGAATATTTGGCTTTCTGAAACATATGTTTCCTACTAAGCTTCCAATGCACAACGGCTACAATAATCTTTGTCGTACTTACTCATTAAGCATGCTGTATATTTCTGGTCTGTGGACACAGTTCTCCCCTCTTGCTCTTTCTTTCATCTGGGAGGAAGTTGTTCTTAAATTTGATTGCTTTCCCTCGTAAAATGGTAATGACTTTGCACATTTTAATGTCGAACATATGTTGAGCTTTTGCTGATGCAGAACAGAAATCAGTTGAAGGGGAACCTTCCGCTGCTAAAATTGAAGTCATGAAATTATATGGGCATGTCAATGACAGTTACAGCAACAAGGATGATGGGAAAAAAGAGCAGGAGAGGAGAGATGATCAGGAACAAAATGAAGACATTGAAGTTAGTGATGTCAATCAAGTGCCTCTGGTATTTGACCATGATTCTCTAACTAAGCAAAAGACAGAAAAACAGACGGAAATACATGTTGGAGGTCTGCATAAAAAGATAGTTGAACAAGACTTGTTTGAAATATTTGGAAAGTTTGGGGTAGTCCAAAGTGCAAGGGTTGTGAGGCATCCAATCTCAAAAAAAAGCAAAGGATTTGCTTTTATTCGATATGCTACTGTTGAACAAGCCAAGAAAGTTCTTTCTGACTTTAAGGATGGGATAGAGGTTAAATACAACATCCATTTGCATCTGACCTTATAATTCTATCACCTTTCTATTTTGACTAACATTGTTTTTTCTTTTTCTCTTCATTTTCCCTTGATACATGTAGGTGAAAGGGAAGCTCGCTAAGTTATCAATCAGTCGTGACCGTGATATTCTTTATCTTGGAAATATTTGCAAAACATGGACCAAAGAGGATGTAGGCAAAAGAAATTCTATATACACTTTCAGTTTCTTTTATGGGTGCTTCTTTGGATCTCTTAGTGCATATATACCAGGCGAATCATGTCATGCGCTTACAAAAATTTCTTTTTAAACTGCAAGCGATGGTGAACTTAAAGGTGTGCTTGTTGGGTGGAAAAAATGGGAGGATGAATAGAGGGTAGTGGAAAAATGGAAAGAAAATAAATCTTGGGTGTGTTTAGTTGGAAAAAAAAAATTTGAAAGGAAAAAAATTAAAAGGATTATCATTTTTCACACCTATTAACAAAAGCAAATCACTCCAAATTAGAAAAAAAAAAATGAAAGTAGTATATGTTATGTGGGTATATTTACAAGATCATCCATTTTTTTTTAAATTTTATTTTTTCTCTTAATTTCTAATTGGTATAATGGTAAAACAGTATATTTTTTATTTTCTTTCCTCTTATTTTTCAATCATACCAGCAATGAGAGGAAAGAAAATTATTTTTTTTGTTTCTATTTTTTGTCTTTTCTACCAAACATACTAAAGGAGAAAAAAATATTTTTTGTCTATCTTTTCATTTTTATTTTCCTTCAATTTTCCATCTTCCATCCTACCAAGCAAAGCCTAATTTCTTACCTGATTTTTGCTTCTTCTTTTTTTTCCCTCTTTTTAGGTGCTTGGGAAGTTGAAAGGTTATGGAATTAAATACATTGATGAGATACAAGTACCCAATGATCCTAAGAATGACGGGAAGATTAAAGGCTTTGCTTTGTTGAGATTTAATACCTTCTCTGGTGCAAAGGCTGCATTGCACCGTCTAAGGAAACCAGATGCTGTTTTTGGTAATGCAAAAGGTGCTAAAGTTGCCTTCGCTCACAACCCAATGCATTCAAGAGAGGAAGTTCGGTTACAGGTTGGGAATATTGTACTCTCTGTTACACATTGGGAGCACGTTATGGTTGTGAGTGTTTGTGGTTCTTCCTTTCTTTGGTCGACTGCTTGGACTCTTTTTTGGATGAGCTAAAATTTCATTTATCAAAAGAAGCAGGAAAACCTGCTAAAAGAGGTGACCGGTTGGCCGTTTTGGTTGTTGAAAGATGCCATTGATTAAAACATTAAGCTTATAAAAGAAAACAACTGCATTTGGATGATAAAAGAGAAAAACTAACATTTGCTATAAGGAGCCAAATCAGTTTATTTTTTATGGGTCAATATGTTGAGACGGTAAATGTGAACTGCTCAATGTAGAACTTGTGCAATCATGTTATGGGTTGGTGAACTCCTTAACTTATTGTTCAAAATGTTCATTACTAGGGATTTCTGCAATTTTCTTTTTGTAAGAAGAAAATTATCTAAGGGAGAATATTAGTTGATAAAAAGGTTAGGAGATCCTTTTTTAGCTGTTTAAAGTGTAATTTTCTTTTAAACTTGAATGCTTATCGTCTTATAATTTAAAATGATAGAAATTTGAACTCTCCTATTGTAGGTGAAAACTATTTATGTTGAGGGGATACCGAAGTCTTGGGATGTACACAGAATTAAAGAGATCTGTGAACAATATGGTGAGACTAAAAAGGTTAAAATATCTAGGAATTTTGGCAATAAAGGCAAGGATTTTGGATTCATTTCTTTCACTGCCCGTGGGAGTGCAGTAGCTTGTGTGGAAGCAATGAATAAATTGCAGTATGGAGGAAATGTCAAGGTAATTTCATTGGTGTCTTGTGCATTTTCTTAATCTCTCGAATAGCATCTCTTAGAGTCAATTTGTGTACCAGGTTAAAGCTTATATTGCGAGGCCCCTTGTTGGAGTGCGCCTGCAGAAGAGATCTTGTGCAGGACTGAAATTTAATAAAAGGCAGAGAAGCGTTGGTTGGTGGAAGATTAAAGGTCATGCCATGTCTGAAGGGGCTGAAAAGGAGACTGATATTAAAGCACAGACTGTTATGTTCAAGTCAAAGATTAGGGGGACCAAAGAGAAGGCAGCTGCAGTTGTGTACAAAAATAATCGCAATCCTTTGTATTCAAAGCGTACCATAGAAGGTGAAACAAATGAACAACAAAGCATTGCCTCTGAAGCTCATGATGGTGGAGCTGGACTTTCTGCTAAGCCTGAGAAAACTGATGACAAGAGAAAGAATAGAAAGAGACAAAGGAACCGTATGAATAGTAAGAGGCCATCAAAGAAACCAGAAGGTACTACTGTTGTATATTTGCTATTTTTGCTACTAATATAGATTCTCTTAGGAGGAGTCAATAAATAACTTAATATGCTTTAATTCACAGGTAGTTCACAAGGTCGACATAGTCATTCTTCTAGAAATTCAAAGGGCAGGTCTCACGTGCGGAAGGGAGCTAGAAGGGGTGCACATTCTATTGCATATAGAATACCATTTAAAGAGGCATATGCTGCATCCACAAGTGGGTGTCCAGGCTCCGTTTATGGTGCTATTTCTGGATCCAAAAGGCTATCTTCTGATTTGGTAATTTGCATATTTGCACACATTTATCTTGTGATGTCACATGTGTTTGATCACTTAAAATGATTCTATTTAGGAACCCCATGCGGGATTTGTGCAACCTGTGAAGCATGAGGACCAATATCGTGCAGGATGTCTCACATCGGCTTTTCAACATCAAAGGCAAACTTATGCAGGTTATCTTAAAGTAGATACTCACTATGAAAGACAACCTCCTGCTAAGTACTTCAAACGTGCTATTGGAATAGGTTCCCCACTTCATGCAGGATTTTTTGAGTCTTCCTTCAGAAATCAAAGCTTTGATGTATATGATTACCCAGCAAGAAGGTTTTTCTTGTGCATCTTGCATGTCTTTATTTGATTTTGGAGTTTATTTGTTTCTTTGTTTCATGTGCTTATAAATATATTTGCAGGATTGCTGAGTGTAACGGCCCAGACAATCAAGGGCCTATTCACAGGGCAGGTAGCATCGCCAATCTTAGATATCTTTAACCTTCTAAGTTTGTACGCTTTTTTTTTAACCTCATGCATCCTTACTCTCAATCTTTCTTCTTGTTTAACATTCTTTTATGAAAGCAACTGGGAAATCTACCTTTTGTTGACAAATCACACAATTGATCGCAGCCCACCCTTGGGTGGCCTGAATTATTAATACGTATTCGGTTATATGTGTAATATATGCATGTACATATAAGGTGGCAAAAGTCATTGGATATGGGGTTTTCAACACCCATGCCCCTTCCAGTTTCTGCTTTAGACCTCAAACATTTCTTGTGGAAGTGTCCTTATGTATCGTACTTTCTTTTTGGAAAATTTTAATGCATTTTGTGTTTTTTTTTTTTTTGAAGAGAAAATTTAAGGGGAAACACAGCTAGTAATTATGGTGATGCCTTCAATGAGAACTTGAGCTTAGAAAAAGTTTATCTAATATAAATAGTGCTTGAGCATGTATTGATATTACTCAGAAATTAAGTTAATTTTTTTTACCCATATATGCGGTAACCAAATTATCTCCCTTCTTAATGGAATTTGAAAATGCTTATATCTGATTATGTTACTTTTCTGTTGTTGGGATTTGGAATTCTCGTCATTGGTATCTAATTGTGGGCATCATCTGCTTACTTATTCTGTCACTGTAGGATCAGCTTTTTCATGCCCTTATGTTCCAAGCCGCACGAGCTATGCTAGATATGAGGTCTCTCTCTCCCTCTCTCTCTTTCTCTCCCTCTATTGGTGATGCTTTTCTTTTTAATCTGCCATAGTTTTCCTTCCTAAAGAAAAAAACAATGTACCTTTGACTAATCAACAGTCATTCCTATTCCCTGTTGCTATGCAGGCCAGTGGTAATGGTGGTGGCTATCATAAGTTTAGCTGAGCATATTATTCAACAGTGGGTTGAGAAGGAGCAATTTCGTTCTCTATTTTTAACAGATTAGTTTAGTCGTCGACTTTGTCCTTGGAAGATAATTTTCAATCTTGCGAAGATCCAACTTATTTTATACGTACAAATTCTGTATGTTTCAAATTGGGATTATAGAAAGACAATAGTGATGGAGCTCCTTTATGCTTACCTCCTTCACTTGAACCCTAAATTATCTAGAGAATGATGTTTTGTGATTGAGCATTGCAAGGAGAAGAATACATATCTTGAAAGTCCTGATATGCTCATATATTAGCCTTTCCAACGCTTAATATCAATACCTCTGGAGTGTAATCAGAGTCTGAGTTCAAAAGATAATATGAAACTCGGTTTGAAGCTCGTGGTTTGAAATTTGATTTAAGCTTAAATAAGGTTTATTTATAGAGTTTGAGCTTGATTAGATATAAAAATCAAATTATTCGAATTCATTTGATTAGGTTTGCTTATCTAATAAAAAACAAACTTGATTATAATGTTCGATTTCAAATTCGTGTTTTGGTTAAATTAAAGTATTTTTCAATATTAATTAAAATTTAATAGAAATATATATATATTAAAAAAAAGTTTAATCAGATTTGTAAGTACTAAAAAATTTAAATTTGATTCATTCGATAATTCAAATTGTTTAACTTAATAATAATTGAATTGAATTTATTTTTTTAATTCGAATTGAACTTTAACTTGCAAACATGAATGTTTTGCTTACATTCATGCGTCGTCAGCCGTTAAAAAACAACATGGTTCTGTTTACAACCGTGTCTAATCAGCCGTTCAAAAACATGCCCCTAGGACGAAGGGGCGTTCTTTTGGTATTTTGGTAGGATAAAAAGTTGCCAGTAAAAGATGGACACGGAGTCAAGAAGTCATTAGGCATGGTTAAAGACGGTTCTCACTAAAACAAATGAAAGTGAAAATATAGCATTCCTCATCAAATTGTAAAGCCCTTTTTACAGCTCTATAGCATCCAATCTTGTTGCCTCACTGATCAACTTATCAACTCTTAAAACAAAGACCAACCTATTTGATTGTCTTCCCTTTAAATTGGAAAAAAAAAAAAAACTGTTTTCGTACTACGAATGATATATATTTTATTCAACACGTACTTGAGCACTAGCTGCCTCCATCAGCCCGTTCCGTATCTGCTCACCAATATCTCTAACATGACCAGGTCCATGGGGAATAAAAACGGTGGTGTTCTTTGAGGAGTTCCCAAGGTCCTTGATTGTATCAAAGTACTGCGTGATCATTATAAGATCCATCACCTCCTTGGCTGAGGTCCCCTCCACCTTGTGAGAGAAATTCAAGATGTTCTCTCTCAACCCATCTGTGATTGCCTGGCGTTGCCTGGCCACACCAACCCCACCCAGGTACTTGGCTTCAGCTTCAGCTTCTGCTCTTTTAACTTGAAGCACTTTCTCTGCTTCTCCTTTGTACACGCTAGCAAGCTGAAGTCTTTGAGCTGTAATGCAAAATCATCGCAAGCTTTAGTCTTTCTTCAACATCGGATGAATGGCTCTCAAGAGTACGTTGACTCAGTTAACGTGGCAGCATGCTCTAGTTCGTGTAATTTAGATTCACAGCTTAGTTTGTGAAGACGGACATGATTCTCCCAGCAGCAGGAGTTTGGGTAGTATTTTCCCAACTTTAACAAACTTTTATATAGAAAATGAACCAAAAGAGATGACTCAATAAAGTAAGAACATTTTTTTTTATTTGTAAATGTTATTACCGGCATTTATCTCATTCATTGCCTTGCGCACAGCAGCATCAGGTATAATGTCAACCACCAGTATGTGCTCAATGCTGTATCCATATTCTCCCATTACCTGATATAAGATTTATGACACAAAAAGTCTCAAACGAAAAAGATAGAGAGGAAGCACATAGATGGGGAGAAGTTAACAAAAGTTCAGATGGAAACATACCCACAATAATGCAATTAGACAGAAAATAGCATAGTTGATCATTCAGCATTCAAAAACTCATATTATACAAAAACAAAAAGCTTGTTCCCCTTCCTCCATACACATTCATATCCTAGGAAAATGCAGGCCAAAGAACAAGATCACAATGAGACCTTATTCCTCCCTCCTATTATAAAGCAGAGTAAGTACGGTATTTCATTAACCATCAATTTTTTGACACATCAAATTGAAAGAAACTAGTCGACAACTGACATATCAGTGGATCTTCCTTGGTTTACCAGTTCAACAGTTTCTAAACCAAAATCTGTCTCTTATATAAATGTATTATGCACGTAATTTAAGCAGACATGAATATTTTAGCACATGTGGAGAAGTGGGAGGACAAGAAGGCACCATATGTAATATTACCTTCTCTAGTTCCGCAAGAACAGCTTTAGCAACCTCACCCTTTTGTTCAAAGAGATCATCCAAATTCATTCTCGGAACCAGAGCTCGAACCACTACCAAAAGAAATCAGATGCATTAGAAGAGGGGGGGAAAGAAAGGAAGGAAAATTGAGAAATAAATAGCATAATAATAATATATGGGCTGATATGCATAAAGAAAATTACCATCAAACACATAAGCCTGGATCTGTTCTTTGGGATTTTGCAGCTCATAAAATGCATCATCAGCATGTGCCTTCACCACTCGATATTGAATGGAGCAAAGCAATTGCACAAACACATTGTCCTACAAAATGTAACATTATCATATTCATATAATCACCGATCTTACTGATAGAGAGCAACAAAATCAAAGCCAATATTGATTGAATAACTACCAACAAAGAATTATGACAAACTGAATTTAATTCTACTATCATATAGACAAATTCAACTAGGGTTAAAAGAAGCAGGTGCCCAATGAAAGTAATTACTTTGGTTTTGGTTTCGATGCGGACATCGAGGGAGGATATTCTGGTGGAAAGGACGCCGGCGAGCCACTGACCGGCAAAGGGGTTAAAAAAGTGGAGGCCAGGCTCCGCCAACTTCTCGAAGCGGCCCCACCTCTCCACCACGCCGATACTCGCCTGTTCGATGCACGAACAAAATATGCATGCCGTATTCCCCATTTTTTTTTCCCTTGATCGATGCAAACAGAAAGGGATATAAAAGAGAAACCAAAATCAAATCAAATCGAATCAAATCAAAGAAGAGGAAATCTAGTGGTTTATATTTGAATTCGAGGATGAGCCTTTAAATAAATCCCTACGCTAATGGGTTTGTTTGTTTGTTTATATTTCACTGTTGAAAACAGAAGC